>PVKB01000440.1:501034-573447 GCA_004027205.1 Ctenodactylus gundi
CAGTCTTAGTTGTAACAGCCAAAAGCCAGAAACAACTGAAATGTCTTCCAATGGGTGACTGGATAAAACTCTGTTGTATCCAAACAGTGGAATAATAATCATCAGTAAAAAAAAAAAAAAAAGGAAAAACGACTGATGCACACAACTTCATTTAATCTTAAAGGCATTATTATTTTCAGTGACAACATTACTGCTGACTAAAGACATTATGCTTTAGGGTCATATATGGTGTGATTCTAGTTATTTCAAAATCTCAGAAAGACTAAACTATGGTAATGGAAAATAGATCACTAGTGTCCAGGAGTTGTGGATAGGGTGAATACAGTATAAAGTGTGTGTGTGTGTGTGTGTGTGTGTGTGTGTGTGTGTGTGTGTGTGTGTGTACAGTGGAAAAGCATCCTGGAACAAGAGTTCACATCACACAGCTTCAGACCTACTTTTGAAGAGGCTTATAAGCACTAGCCATTTTCACCAAACATACTAATCTGTATCAAAAGAAAAATTAAGCAGCTGGGAGTAGGGGGCGCACATCCATAATCTCAGAACTTGGAATCCTAAATCAAGAGGATTACAAGCTTTAGTTCTGCCTAGATTAAATCCCCAGTACCACAAAAACAAAACCACCACCACTTAGCCACTTCCTATCTCAATGATTGATCCAAAAAGGTCACAGAACAATTTCTGCTGATTACCTTGAAAGTGAGAATGAAGATAAATAACTGTCCAAATGCATATACAATACATAACTCATGAACCATCAAAATGACGTGACACTTTGTGGAGGCAGAATCATGTACCATAAAGGGTAGGAGTAGAATACACCCATAATTTCAAGAGAAGAATTATTTACTAAAAGTAAAGAGATACGAAATAAAGTGAAATAAATAAAATTAAGGGTGGGGATGTAGCTCAAATGTAGAGGATTTATCTAGGACTTGCTAACCTGGGCCCTAAAAAAAAAAGATAAGTATTTAAACGACAGAGGTATGTATGGGCAGGCTTTCTAAATATTATGATGTAGATCTAGAATGTTCCTCAAGTCTCACACATGTTCAGAGGTGGGGCTTTTGGGAGGTAACTGGATCGTGGGGGAGGGCATGAGTTCACAGCTAAATGTGCTGCTAAGAGGTGGGTCCTTAAAAATACTCACTACCCATACCTCAGATAGGAGGCTCATAATCAAAATATACAGGAACTGAAGAAAAGAAAGCCCCAATTGAAAAATGGGCAAAGAAAATGAATAGGCAGTTCTTAGAGGAAGAAGTTCAAATGGCTGATAAATATCCCTTTCGATCCAGTGATACCTCTTCTGGGAATTTTCCCAAAAGAGTTAAAAACAACATATAACAGATACATGTATACCCATGTTCACAGAAGCACAACTAACAATAGCTAAAGTGCAGAAGATACCACACTCCTGTTTTTTCCATTAACAGATCAATGGATACATAAACTGTGGTATTTATGAACAATGGAATACTATGTATCTATAAAGACAGATAGGTTGGAGGCTTTTGTAGGTAAATGGAGGCAACTTGAGACATCATGCTCAGTGAAGTAAGTCAGAAGGAGGCTAAATAGCAAATGGTTTCTCTAATATGAGAAACAAAGATCACAATTATTTCACTGAACTAACTCAGGGAAATACTGGGAATTGAAGGTGAGAGGGAATGGGTACGAGGGTTAAAAAGGGGGAGGGAGAGGATTTGTAATGTTGCCACAATATGTACAGACACAAAATACTCAAGATCAATTATGTATTGCACCTATACATATCAATAAAATGGGAGAAAAATAAAAGAGGTGGGCACCTGTCATGAAGAGATAGTCACTGGAATGTAACTTTGCAGGGCATTTTTTCCTTCCCAGTTCTTTCCTCTCTTTGCTTCCTGGCTGCCCTGGGTTGAACAGCTTTTGTCTACTATGGCAGACATGCTATTTTTGGTTTAGAGTCCACAAACACAGACAAGATCATGAACCAAAATAAAAACCTGCTGTAGGCTGGGTGATTTAGCTCAGTCATTAAAATGACTGCCTAGCAAGCGCCAACGTCCTGAGCTCTATTACCTTGTACCACGTATGTTACGTGTGTGGTACATGCTTGTAACCCCAACACTCCTGAGGCTGTAGCAAGAAGACTGCTCTGTGTGTAAGGACACCCTGGGCTACACAATGAGCTCAGGACCAGCCTGGAATGCAGAGTGAGACCTTGCCTTGGACTCCAAACCAAACCAAACCAAACCAAACCAAAACCAAAACCAAAACCAAAACCAAAACCAAACTTCTGTGTCTGTCATGTCATTTGTGCCTTAGAGGCAACCAATATGGAGTGGACCATGAACCCAATGAAACCTTTCTTCCTCTAATTTGTTCTAGTGACAGGAACGTAACTAATATAAATAACACCAAAGGGAAGAAAAATTAAAAAGCTGATAATTCTGGGGCTAGAAGAATGGCTCAGTGGCTAAAGCGCTTGTAAGTCAACCGCTGAGTACCTGAGTTTGATTCCCCAGCACCACATAAACTGAAAGTAGTGGCGCATGCCTGTAATCCCAACACTCTTCTGAGGCAGGAGAATTGAGTCCAAGGCCAGCCTGGGCTCCATTGTGAGTACAGGACCAGCCTGGGCTACAAAGTGAGACCTTGTCTCAAAAAAGGAAAAAAAAAAAAAAAAAAGGGCTAATAATTCTCATTAATAAAAGTAACTATAATTTATTTATAACAATAAGGCATATATAATTAAAATTCCTATGAAAAATATCATAACAAATGATATTAACCTAAGGACATTAATACAGAAAAAGCCTATACATTTTCTTTTTTGAGACAAGGTCTTGCTCTGTAGTACAGGCTGGTCCTAAACTCACTAAGTAGCCCTGGCTGGTCTTAAACTCACAGTAATCCTTTTGCCTCAGCAAAGCTCTGGAAGTATGGGCATGTGCCACACTACAAGGTGGTGCTGGGGAATCAAACCCAGGGCCTTGTGCTTGTTAGCCAAGCACTCTAACCACTGTGCTAGTCCTCCAGCCTCTTACTTTCAAAAGAATGGCTCTTTGACAGTAAAGCTCTTGAATTTTTTTTTCCAGTGGCGCTACGGCCTTGAACAAAACAGCCAGATGCTCTGCCACTGAACTACATCCCCCGCCCCTAAAACATTCATCTTGTCATAACAAAGAAATCTGATGCTATCAAAAATACTAGGAAATATACATATTTGACACAATACTGACATTATTAGACAAATAAAAAATTAATAGTAGTATCTGGTATAGTGACATATACCTGTAATCCTCGAACTCTGGGAAACTGAGGTAGGAAGACTAAACTCTGAGCACAATCTAGACAATTTAGCAAGATTCTGTCTTAATACAAAAAATAAAAGCATAGTACAAAGCCCTGGGATCCATCTGCAGTACTGCAAAATGGTTATTAATTCATCACAGAGATCAGGCTGCCCTAAAACTCACTACAACCCTCCTGGCTCAGTCTCCTGAGAATTACAGACATACACTACTATGCTACGTTTATGTGGTGCTGAAAAATTGAACCCAGGGCTTTGGACAAGCACTTTAACAGCCGAGCTTTGTCCTCAGCCCTTTTTGGCTTTTTAAATGTGAACTTACTACCTCAACAACAATTTCATTACAAAGCATAATGGTCAAATAAATCCATAAATATCACTCAGCTTTATAACTACTAAGATGCCGATAGTTTTGCATCTAGCTATGAGTATTCTCCCCATTTTTTTACTTGTTGATATTTTATTGAACTGCAAATGCAACAGGCCCTTCACTTAGAAAAATTTTATAACAAATATGTCATAAAATACATTAAATTTACTGGTTTTTGAGCTTTAATAGTGTCACACTATATGCATCATTCTGAGAAAGATGCAGTTCATCTTAGCCATGCCTCAGGAAGACCTACAAAAAGTTTTTAAAAACGCCAAATGTTAATGTCCTACCCCTAAACATTCAGTCAATAGAAATGATGTAACAACTTTTAACAGTTTACTTGAATTTAAGCAACTATTTTGTAATCATCATATGGCTTTGATCTTTGGACCACTGGGCTCAAATATAAGAATGATAGCATCAAACTTTCCTAAGGCTTGTTTTTTAAATTTTGTTATTTTCCTTCTTCTTCCCAATACTGGGGATTGAATCCAGGAGTTTGTGCATGCTAGGCAAGCACATTATCTTTGAGAAACAGAATCAGCACTTCTTAAACTTTTATTTTCAGGCTGATTCTTGCTAAATTGTCTAAGCTGGCTTTGACATTGAGATCCTACTTTAGTGTCCCCACATGGGATGTGTCTGGCTCTTGGTTCTGAAATTTCTACTATGGGAAGGCTTTTGTTTGTGAGTTTATGTTCTGGCCTAAGATTACCTTCCATTTAATTTACAACCTTTTATTTTTACTCAAGATAAAGAACAGTCATATCATCCCTCGTATTACCCATGCCCATATGTTGTCAGCCCTTTCTAACGATGAAAATCTGAGATGGGATTAATTATAAGGGTTCACTCCCATGCCTAGCATTTGTCTTTAATTCTCTTTCTCTCTGCCTGGTGGTAGCACTGGACATTGAATTCAGGGCCTTCCCACTGAGGTACTTTCCCAGCTACCTCTATTCCTTTTTTGTTACTGAAAATTAAATTGAGAGCCTTTGCACTAAGCCACAATCTCAACCCTTCTTTTAAATACTGAAACAGGGTCTCACTAAGGCAATAAATTGCCAGGCTGGGCTTGAATTTATGAATTTATGATCCTCCATTCTCAGTTTTCCATAATGCTGTGATTACAAACACATGCCATCATGCATGACACTTTTTTTGAGGCAGCTCACTCTGTAGTCCAGGCTAGTCCTGAAGTCACTTTGAGTGCAGGCTGGCCTCATACTCATGGCAATCCTCCTGCTTCAGGTTATGTGCTACCATGCCTTGGTCATGTGTTGCTGAGGAATCAAACGCAAGGCTTTGCACACTCTAACCACTAAGTGATTCCTCTAGCCACTTCACTCTTGTTGAGATAGGCTATTGCTGATTTGTTAAATTGCCCCGGGTACTCATGATTCTCCTGTCTCAGCCACCCAAAATGCTGGGATTATAGGCATGTGCTACCATGCCTAGTTTTAATTTTCTTAAAAGTGTTACATGTTTCTTAATTTTCATGAAGATCAGTGTCTGAATTTCTTCTTACATGGGATCTGCTTTTGGTGCTGTCTAGGATATCTTTGATTAACTCAAGGTCACAAAGATTCTTCTCCAATTTGTTCACCTGGAAATCAATAGCAGCAGTATTTTTTTTTTTTTTTCGAGATAGGGTCTTGCTCTGTAGCTTAGGCTGATCCTGTAGCCTAGGATGCCCTCAAACTCACAGTAAACCTTCTGCCTCTGACACCCAAGAACTGGTGTTACAGGTATGGGCCACCATGCCCAGCGTATGTGGTAGAGAATCAAATTCAGGGCCTTGTTCAGAAAGTGCTCTAAGCACTGTGCTATTCTTCTAGTGTCAGCAACTTTTAATATTCAAGTGTATCATCTACTTTGTGGAGTTTTACTATTTGTTTTTCTGTTGTTGTTGTTGTTTTGTTTTTGTGCTTGCCACTATGTTGCCGAGGCTGGCCTTCAACTCCTCGGCTTAAGTGATACTTGTGCTTCAACCTCCTAAGCAGGTGTAACTACAGGAATGCAGTATTATGCCTGGCTGAGTTTATCTCTGTATATGGTGAACTTTGGATTGAAACATAATCCTTTTGCATCATCATCAGAAATCAACTAATACGTATATATGAAGCTACTTTTTTTTTTGAGAGTACCAAAGATTTAATCCAGGGTTTCTGCATTGAGCTATATCCCCAGCCTCCCTTTATTTTGACACACAGTCTTGCTAAACTTCTGTATTGCCCAGACTGGGCTCAAACTTGTGATTCTCAATTATTTGAATTATAGATGTGTGCCACCATGCTAAGCTTACGTCTGGATTTTCTACAGTTTTTGATTTATATACCTATTCTTTCTTCAGTGTTATACTGTCTTAATTTACTGTACAGTTTTACTTCAGCTATTGTAAATTTTCTAACTTACTTTCTCTTCTATCAAGTTAACTGTTTTACTTCTTTGGCTATTCTAAGGTAATTTTATAATCAGGTTGTTAGTTTCTACAAAATACTCTGCAGAGATTTTGTCCAGAACTGTGTTAAATTTACAGATCAGTCTGTGGATAACTGACATATTAATAACACTGAGTCTTTAATTAATGAACATGGTAATTTTCATCTTTTGCTTTCTTTTATGATTTACAGCTTTCAGCATATATTGAGTGTATTTTACAGTTAAATATTTCATGTTTTGAGAGCTACTATAATGATATGCTTTATGCAATTTTAATTTTAAATCATTATATAATAGCAGCATTATATACACATGCCAAAATAAATAGTACATATGGTATACGATTCAAATTAAGATTCCCAATCACAACATATATTTTATTTTCCAATGAGAAAGACAAGAGTAACAAGCTACATTATCCCAGAAATAAAACTAAATATGTTCATCATCCTTTAGAATTATCTATACTAATATCTTCCTTGTCTTATTTAATACATGAATAAACACCTTCTTACACAGAACATGGTAGGATAAATAAAGTTAACATTATTTAATCACAGTTGCAAAGAAAGAGAATCAAAAGGATACTATTTTAAATAACTGGCCTCCTTACTGATGAACATTTAGAATGCTTTTAGTTTTATAAATGATGATAAATGAATTTTACATAGACATCTAAATATACAACTGTAGTCTACATTACTAGAGTTACAAATGCCCACAAGAAGGGTACATCTTTTCAAATTTAGTAGTGCTGCAAATGACTTTCTAAACAAGGTTATACCAATCTTTTGCTAAAATAATAGTTGAAATTATTACTATTATTATTTGAGACAGGGAGTCCCTCCATAATCCAGGCTGGTCCTGAACTCACTATGTAGCCTGGGTTGGCCCTGAATTCAGAGCAATCTTCCTGCCTCAGCCTCCTGAGTGCTAGGATTATAGGCAAGTGCCACCATGCCCAGCTTACGTGGTGGTGGAGATTCAAATTCAGGGCCTTGCCTTTACTCAGCAGGAGCTCTAATCACTATGCTATTCCTCAAGCCCATAGCTATGTAGTTAAAAAAAAAAAGGAGAAAAAAAAAAAAACTTCATGAAGGGTTCTAATGGACACACACAGTTTAGAATTACTAGAACAAAGCCTAAATTGAACACTGGGTATTAAATGAGTTTACTAAGACAAGAAATAAGTTTCTGTTGTGATCTACAAGAAAAAAGGTGAGGGATTAAATAAAGAACCTGATACTATGGACAAAAAGTATACTTATGTGTTCTAGAACTCCGGGAAGCTGAGGCAGGAGAATTGCAATTTTGAGCCCAGCCTGGGCAACTTAGTAAGATCCTGTGTCAAAATAAAGAATAAAAGAACCAAAATGGGTTGGAGGATGGGGATGTACCTCAGTGTATAGGTCTTGGGGTTCGATGCCAAGAACTAGAAAAAAATAAAATAAAACAAAACAAAAAAAAAAGATTAAGAAGGCAGAATTTATACAGACATCAAAGCTTCTTGAGATTAAGGGTTATTTCTAGTAGTACATTATATACTAGAACTTGGTTTTCAAAAGCTTTTTTTGTTTTAAAATAATGACTACATTTGTGTGTGTATGGAGAAGAAAAGGGAGGCATCAATTCTAATTCAGATTCCTGCTTTTTTTTTCTTTTAACCTAGGAATTTTGTTAGATAATGAATACAGTAATACTAAATATTTGATAAAGTGTCACCAAGGATAACAGAAGTAACAGAAATAACTTCTAAAGACAGTCAAGGAAGTGTGTACTCTTCTAAAAGCTACGACTGTACCAACACATGTAAAACACTGCAATCTACCCCAAAACAAGAACCTGACTTAAGTTACTCATCCCTTATGTTATGTGCAGTTTGAATAATGTGATTTCCAGTTCACAATGTCAGATTAAATACCAGCACCTAATCTCTCTCCACAGTTCCCACTGAAATGGCACAAAAGTCAATTGGAAAAAAAATTAAAAAAAAAAAAAAGGAATCTGACACGAAGTAAACATCAAAAAGTACGAGGTTGAGGGAAGGCATGATAAGAAGTGTACCCTGACCTACCATAAATGGCAGTAAAAATACAGTGAAAGAAAAATTTTAAATCTTGGTTTGAATGAGAGTAGGTGACTTTAGATAAATTGTTAATATCCTTATGTATCAGTTTTATCATCAGTGAAAACAAAGTAGCCATTTATCTTCTACACAGTTGTCATATGGCTTAAACAAATGGATATACGGAACGAATAATCTGACATTTAAACTTTAATCTTTACTACACTATAAAAGATCTCTTAATAATATTTACACTACTTATCATCCCTGTGCTATTTTCTCCTGACCTCCTAGAAGACCCTGACAACTGCACTCCCCCAAACTTAATAAACACCCTACCACATAGTAAACCAGAATGATACTTCCTAATTGCTTATGCAATTCTACACTCAATCCCAAATAAATTAGGAGGAATCTTGGCCCTAGTAGCCCCAGTTTTCTCCATTCTTATCTGCATTTTCATCCTTGTCATAACTATCTTAAAACAACAAACTGTATCTTTCAGCCCCTTTAGCCAACACATATTCTGAATCCTAGTAGCCAACCTACTTACACTAACCTGAATTGATGGTCAACCACTGGAATATCCATTTATTACAACTGGTCACTCAGCCTCAATCACTGAGAAAGAGCTCTGACGAATAATCCCATTCTCCATAGCTCAGCAAAAAAATTAAATACTTAGGAGTATACCTAACCAAGGAAGTGAAGGACATAAATAAATTACATTACATTAAAGAAAGAAGATATAGATGACATAAGAAAATGGAAAAACATCCCTTTCCTTGGATAGGCAGAATCAATATAGTCAAAATTACTATACTGCCCAAACTGATAGACAGATTCAATGCAATTTCTATCAAATTAGCAGCATTTTTTTCAGAGAATTTTAAAAAATCCTGAAATTCATATGGAGCAAAAGGAGACCTAGAATAGCCAAGCAATCTTGAGTAACAGGACTAAAGCAGACGGCATTAGAATACCAGACAGGAAATTATACTTTAAAGCAATAGTTGCAAAAACTATATTGTACTGGCACAAAAACAGAAACATAGACTGGTGGAACAGAACTGAGGATACAGAGAGAAGCTGAAACACCCTTAGCTATCTAATCTAATCTTCGATAAAGGAGCCAAAAGCATACACTGGAAAAATGACAGCCTCTTCAACAAATGGTGCTGGTAAAACTGGACATTCACATGCAGAAAAATGAATATAGATACACACCTGTCACCATGCACCAAAATCAAATCAAAGTGGATCAAACACTTAGATGTTAAAATTGAAACACTGAACCTCACGGTAGAAAAATTAGGCAAATATCTAAAAGACATAGGTGTAGGCAAAGACTTTCTTAATAAGACACCAAAAGCAAATGAGACAGCTCCCAGAATTAACAAATTGGATTATGTCAAATTAAAAAGTTTCTGCATAGCAAAGGAAATTATCAAATTATCAACAGTGTAAAAAGAGAACTAACAGACTGGGAAAAAGTATTCACCACCAATACCTCACATAGGAGGCTAATAACCAAAATATACAGGGAACTGAAGAAAAGTAAGCCCCTCAAAATCAATGACCCTATTGAAAAATGGGCAAAAGAAATGAATAGGCAGTTATCAGATGAAGAAGTCCAAATAGCCAATAAATACATGAAAAGATATTCAACATCCTTAACCATAAGAGAAATGAAAATCAAAACATGGCTAAGGTACCATCTAATTCCGGAAAGCTTGGCGTACATCAAGATCACAAACAGCAATCAGTGCTGGCAAGGCTGTGGGGAAAAAGGCACCCTGCTGCACTGCTGGTGGGAATGCAAACTAGTACAACCACTATGGAAAGCAGTATGGAAGTCTCTCAAAAGACTGAAAATAAATATCCCCTTTGATCCAGCGATACCTCTTCTGGGAATTTTCCCAAAAGAGTTAAAAACAACATACCGAAGATACATATATCCTATGTTCATAAAAGCACAACTGATAGCTAAAATGTGGAAGACACCAAAATACCCATCAACAGACGGATGGATACACAAATTGTGGTATTTATACACAATGGAATACTACTCATCTATAAAGACATAGTTTGGAGACTTTTACAGGTAAATGGAGGCATCTTGAGACCTTCATGCTTAGTGAAGTGAGTCAGAAGCAGAAGGTGAAATATCAAATGGTTTCTCTAATATGAGAAACCCAGATCACACGTATTTCATTTAACGTTTTGTGAGGATAATGGGGACTGGAGGGGAGAAGCAGGGTGTGAGAGGTTTGAAAAGGGAGAGGGAAGGATTTGTAATTTTGCTATGATATGTATACATGCAAAATACTCAAGATCAATATAAACTTTATGTATTGCACTTATACATATCAATACAATGGCAAAATAGTAATTTTTAAAAAATTCTCCATTTTTCTCATCTAATATACTTAAATAGATGATATACTTATCACTATTATTTATTACTATACCAACAATTCTCTTTTTTTGAGACATGGTCTCTGTAGTACAAGGTACTCCCAGTTTGGCCTCAAACACATGGCAATCCTCCTGCTTCAACTTCCCTGAGTACTGGCATTACAGGCATGCACCCCACGCTCAGTTTATAGAGTGCTGAGGACTCAAATCCTGAGATTTGTGCTTGCCAGGCAAGTGTTTTAACTGCTGGCTACACCCCCTGCTCTATGCCAATCATTCTCAGAGGAAGTAGCTGCACTAAAGAATTATCAGCCACTTCATATAAAAACAATTTCAATAAGCATATGATTTCAAAGAAACTTACTTTGTAAAACAATACAGAAACAACATCAATAAAACTCTACCTGTTCTGGCATAGCTCCATGTTCAATTCCAGTCTTCAGTAATCTGTAGCAATTACCGAATAGATCCCATTTTGTGAGATCATGGGCACTAAAATAAATAAAAGATATATTAACTTTATTCTGTAGTGGAAGAAAACTTTAATCTCAGTTTTATTAAGAACATAACTTTCTTGCAGAAATGAAAATGAAACAAAATATTCAAATAATACAGAAATAATGAAATATAGCACTGATACTCACATGATCAACATAAGCTCATCTTTTAAAGCTCATGTTCTTTAAATGGGAAACTTTGCTTTTAGTGTATGTAGAAATAAATCTTATACAAATTCATTCATAATCAAAAATATATGATTACCCATGTGTACACATGCACATATACACATACATATATCAAGGACTCGATCTAGAATGTTCCCAAAGAATCTCACGTTTTTTGACGTTCTGGAGTATCTATGGAACAATGTGCTATTGAGAGGTAAGGCCATTGGGGCTGCTGAAATGGCAAAGTGCTTACCTCACAAGCAAGTGCAAAGCCGTAAGTTCAATTCCCCAGTACCATATAAACCAGGGATGGTGGTGCATACCTGTAATCCCAGCACTTGAACGCTGAAACAGGAGATAGTCGAAGGCTAGTATGGGCTACATAGTGAGCCAGGACCAGCCTGGACCACAGAATGAGTCCCTGTCTCAAGTAAGTAAGTAAGTAAGTAAGTAAGTAAGTAAGTAAGTAAGTAAATAAATAAATAAATAAATAAATAAGAAGGAAGGCCAGGTTGGAAGGGATGGATCATTGGGACACGACTGGAAGAATGTATGTTAGTTCCTCCCTTCCTTGCTCACTTGGCTTTGGTCCACCATGCCATGAGTAGCTTTCCTCTCAGTCTCCACCAAATGCTTCCACTGTTGCCACTGTCTACGAATAGACTAAGAGCTTTTGAAACTGTCAGCTAAAATAAATCTTCCCTCCCTGAAGTTGTAGATGTCAGATACTGTATCCCAGCAACAAAAAAGTAACTAAGACAGACAGACAGATACACACACCCGCACTTTCTTAGTGCACGGTGATCTTGAACACACAGTAGCTCAGGCTGGTCTGAAACTCACACAAATTCTTTTGTCTCAGGGTCTCAAGTATTAGGATTACAGGCATCCACCACCAGGTACAATTTATGTGACACAGGGCAACTAAACTTAGAGCCTTGGACTTGTTCAGCAAGGGTTCTACTCACTGTGAATTCTTCCAGCCCCAATAAACATATTTTGAAAGAGAGATTTATGTTTATGAAAAGAAAATGTAAACAAAACTAGGGGAAAAGAAACATGGGAGAAGCACTTAGGAGGTTGAAACAAGAGGCCTGTGACTTTGAACCCAGTGGGCTTCAGAGAGAGTTCAAGGCCAGCCTGGCCTATATAGTGAAACTCTGCTTCAAAAATAAATAAAAATATAAGGAAATGAAAGTAAAATTTGAAAGATGTAGTATAGTTATTTCTATGGGCCCAATACTTCTGAAGGAAATAATGTTTATACTTTAAATTCTCATGAGATCTACTAAATTAGTTTTGTTTTTTCTTTTTTCTTTCTTTCTTTCTTTTTTCTTTTCTTTTCTTTTCTTTTTCTTTTTTCTTTTTTTTTTTTTTGAGACAACAGTGTCTTGGGTAGTTCAGTCTGGTCCTGAACTCACTATGTATGTAGTCCAGGCTCGCTTCCACACATGGCAAAACTCCTGCCTCAGCAAGCATGTGCCACCATATCTGGTTTAAATAATAAAATGTTTTTTACTAAATTCTAAAAATTTACTTGCGCATAAAGAGAAAGCTAGACTGATTGACTGATTTATTCATTCACTTATCCCCTCTCATTCTTTGAGGCAGGGTCTAACTCTGTTGCTCAGACTGAGCTCAAGTCCTGGGCTCAAGTGATTCTCTGGTCTCAGAGTCCAGAGAATCTGGGATTACAGAGATGATCACATTAGGTTTTTTGTTTGTTTTTAGTTTTTGAGACAGGGTCTCACTCTGTAGTCCAGTCTGGTCCTGAACTCACTATGGAGCCCAGGGAGCCCAAGCTAGCCTTGGACTCAGAGAAATCCTCCTGCCTCAGTCTCCCAAGTGCTAGCATTACAGGTATGCACCACCATGCCCCAGTTTATGTGGCACTGGGGAATTGAACTTGGGTACTTAGAACTTGACTTAGCGACTGCTAGGTAAGCACTTTTAACCGCAGAGCCATTCCTACAGCCCTAAAGCTTAGATTTTTTTGAAGTTGCTTTTAAAATGAGTAGTCATTAAGAGCCACAAGCAAATTTTATTTTGACAACAAAGCTCTATTTTCACTTCTTCATGAAGTAGATAAACATATCATTGCAAAGGGTACACAACTTACAATTTTACAACACTCATTTGATTGATCTGAATCTCTTTTCCTTATTTAAATCCAGTTGTTCTGTCTACATAGTAAAAACACAGTAATAACTAAACCAAACAAGTACAATTCAGGATCATAGCTAAAAGGAATGAATAAGATTGATAGCTTCTCCCTAAAAGTTTATTTCCAATTTCATTTATTTTTCCTGACATAAATGTTACTGTATATATTTGTCATATGTGTGATGTTTTGAAATTTATGGTGGAATGGCTAAGAGCTAATTAGCAAAATTTTTGTGATAAGAACCCATTCTTAGCAATTTTCAAGTACGTAATAGTTATGTAGAATCATTACGTTGTATAGTAGAGCTCCTAAAATTCCAACTGACATTTCCTAT
Organism: Ctenodactylus gundi; assembly: GCA_004027205.1. Taxonomy (NCBI): domain Eukaryota; kingdom Metazoa; phylum Chordata; class Mammalia; order Rodentia; family Ctenodactylidae; genus Ctenodactylus; species Ctenodactylus gundi. Next base: position 514,800 of record PVKB01000440.1, read on the forward strand.
CATTCTACACATACTCACAGATTTTATCAAGATTTGTAAAAGACATCAATTTAGCCATACCTATAAAACTCTTAACAAATTAAGCTTATATAACCTTATAACTTATTAAATGACTACAAAATTCACCTGAAGATACTCTGAATCATAGAGAAAAAATCACCACACCCAATATTTCCCTAAAATTTATTTTTATATGAATATTAAATATAACAGAATATACTATTCATTAGATCTATGTTAAATAAAATGACATACTTGTGGAAAGAAGTTAACCGCTTTAAAGTGGAAAGAACATTGTAAATATCATCATCATCAGCTTCTTCACCCTGTAAATAGTAAAGATAACATCAGTATCACAGCTTAACTCAAATTCACATTCAAGGCTGTAATATATAACTGGCTACAGTAAAATTCTTTACTATGTAAATAGTATAAATTCATTATAGATAAATGAAATATATAAAAAAGAAGATACAACAAGGAAAAAACACCGTAATCCCAATACTGAAGGGGTGCGGGTCATTGCTAAGTGGCTAAAGTGCTTGCCTGGCACATTTAATACCTGCAGTTCGTTTCCCTAGCCTCACATATATTAGCTGTGGTGGTGCACCCCTGTAACCCCAGCACTTGGGAGGCTAAGGAAGGAGGATTGTGGTGAGTCCTGGGCCTGGGTGGGCTATACAGAGTTCAAGAACAGCCTGGACTGCAGAGAGAGACCCTAGCTCAAAAAAAAAAAAAAAAAAAAGAACCAAAAAAGAGGAAAGAGAGACTTGCTTATGGTAACTAGAATTCAGTAACTAGGATAACCGATTTTAACATTTAAATGATAAGTTCTTTGAAACTGAAACTGGAGAGTAAAATATTACCTTCAAGTTTTATTTTTTTTTTAAATTAAGGATTGAGCCCAGACCCTCACACATGCTAGGCAAACACTTTACCACTGAGTTATACTCCTCTCTTGACTCCCTTGAAATATTCTCTATTAAGGTTTTTCTGAGCTGGGTGTGGTGGTTTATGTCTGTAAACCCAGAACTCTGGAAAGCTGAGGCAAGGAGACTGAGTTTAAGCTCAACTTGGGCAACTTAGTGAAATCCTGTCACGATCTAAAATAAAAACAGGGTTGGGATGTAGCCACAGTATCAAGGCCCTAGGTCAATCGGTAGTAACCACGTCCCTCCCCACAAAAACATTTTGTTTGCACTGAATGTCAGTTTCTTTTATAGATTGAAAATAATAATGAAACACAACAACTAATGTGTGAAATACATGAAAAGTTCATACCATAGATAAAACTTCTAAAAAAAATCAGTAATATAGGCTAAGAGTATGGTTCAATGTGCTTGCCTAGGAAGTACAGGTCTTAGAATCGATACCCTAGTACCACATAAGCTGGGAGGTAGGGACTCTAGGAGTAACTGGAAAATAAGCTGTTAGAACAGTTTGCTATTATGTTGAGGATATAGGTGGCAAGTATTAATTCCTTGTAAGTACATTTTATTTGTATGTTCTATTTAACACACCATAATATTATAGTAATATCAAAATGTAAATGAGGTCCTAGAATAGGAAATGTAATGGGAAAGAAAAAAAATTTTTTAAAAAGTGATAGGTTAAAATAAAACAGATCTGAGATTTTTCTTAAAAAAGAAAAAACCAATCTTGTATAAAATTAAAGTGTAACTAATGTTAGCCTATTCATAGGACATATTGTTGTAATAATGCTGCCAAGTTTTCAAAGGAATGAAGAATTCGACTAGAGTTTATTTTTACAATGGAATTAATTTATACACAAGTATCTTGAGTAATTACTGCCCCAAACTTCTTTACATACACAATAATTTTAGAACAGACCTCTTGCAATAGGTCTTCTACAGAATGATTGAATCGATCAACAAACTCATCAATCAACTGGCTCCGAGCTATGTCAACTCTGTTCTGGATGGTATACTCTTCACTGCACAAGATGCTGTAGGTTTTACTGCAGGCTTCTAGAACATCTGATTCTACATGTTTCTCCACAACAAATTTAATCTGTTTTAATAAAGCATCTAGATGCTGAGAAAAGAAAAAAATATTTAATAATTAAAAATTAGTACCTGCCAAATAACAAATATAAGCATGATTATATGAAAATAATACAATCAATAACATTTTAATAGGAGAACTTGAATTTCAATTTCTTACCTTTTCCATTCTACCTGTGCTGTAGATTTCTAGATCAAAATACTGTGGAATTTGTAACAAGTTCGCTACCTTCTCTGCATCTGCAGAATACTAGAAGAATAAGCAAAGAGAAGGTTGTAATGACTTTAATAATAGATTGAAAGCACTCAATGGCATATTACTACAAAAATAAATCAGACTGTACCTTTGACAGTAACATAGGAAGTGTTATAATAAAATGCTCAGTCAATTTGTTTCTATCATCAATTTGAGTTTTCCTTTCTTTGGCAGTTAGCACCTAGAAACAAATTAAAATAGTGAAAGAGTAGGACTGTCATGTGTTAATTTATAACTTTAAAATGATACACAGAACAACGTGGCAGATAACTTTCAGATAGTAATTTACCCACAGTATTCTGCATTTTGTTATTATCCTGAAGAGGTTTACTAATATAATGCTGAATTATTTCAAGAGAAATGCTTAAACATCTCTGGCACTTTATGGATATAATTACCAATGTTTAAGTACACATAAAAGAATATGCATTCTGATTAATTTTATGTTTAAGAGTTTGAGAGATAAAGGTCCAGAATAGTGGTTAGAGTGCTTGCTTGGCAAGTACAAGGCTGTAGGTTTAACTCTCCAGCCCCATGTAAGATGGGCACTGTGGTGTACACCTATAAACCTAGCACTGGGGAGGCCGAGGCAGAAAAATTAGCGTGAGTCTGAGGCCATCTTGAGCTACACGGAGAGTGACTATAGAGCAAGACCCTAACACTAAGTAAATAAAGTCTTAAAAAAAAGAGTGTAAACATTAACTTTGGTATGATCTACCAACTGCTGCTGTGCTCAGTTCTACACAAGTAAATAAAGAGACTAAAATGTGAAAGGGAAAAATATTTAGGAATGTATTCGGGATACTGAGAATCCTTGAAATTTATTTAGAGAAGTCTACGGATATTGATTGTACAGAAAGTTATTTCTGATTAAGCAATCATTGTGTCAGATATTTAACACACATGAACTCACTAGTCCTTCCAATTACTCTGACGAGATAGCCCAAATGGTATAACAATATAACACTATTAAAGGAGGACTTAACTAATATCTAACAAAATTATGAATCTATTTCCTTTGATCTAGCAGTCTCATTTTTAGCAATTCATGCCAGCAACAAAGCTCCTACAATTATAATAACATAAGCACAAGATTATTCAGATTATTCGGTACATAGTATTTCTAGCAGCAAAAATCTAGTAACAATTCAAAAAACTGTCAATAAGCAACTTCTGTAGTGCATCCATACAAGGGTTACTACATACAGCCACGACAAGGTGCGCATATCCAAATAAAGCAATGAAATTACATCCAAGATACACCATTAAACATGAAAAGAACGTACCAAGTATGAAGTATGCTATCTTTGCAAAAGATCAGCAGGCAAAAAGAATAAGGAATGAGAATACAAGTATCTTTGTGATTCCACAGATCTACCTAATTTTGCAAAAAAGAACACTGGAAGAATATACCATACTTAAATAAAATGGTTATTGCAAGAAATGGGGTATAAAACAATAAAAGTCTAAGTATCTTTTTACATTGTTTTGACTTAATTATATGTGTTTATTTCAAAAAATTAAAAGTGGAAAATTACAAAGAGGTAAAACCTCATGCTAAATTTAAGTCAAAAACAGTAATTATTAGTAATATGTCTTTTCAAATGGTTTTGCTTCAATTATGTAACTATTTACTTCAAAACACTGAAAATACAAAAAATTTTACAATTGACGAGGTTAAAGTCTTACAGCATTTTGTTTTTTATTTTTATCTTTCAACAATAAGACCATGCTGTGTTTAGATGTGTACCATGTATAATTATTCTACAATTTGCCTTCTGAGCCTTTACTCACTTTTAACATACAAATTAAAAATGCTTAAAATATTTCATAAAGATTATAACTGAAGCAGGCATAGATACTATGAGAGGGTAGAGGAAATAACACTTTCAAAACTTGAGCCTAGCAGATAGACTACAAAAAGGACCATAGCATGTATAATCTACAAAAATGTTTTTAGAGATACAAGTAAAACTAAACATCTCAAATACTTATGACAAGCACAGTAAAGGCTTTGTTGCATTTTTCACTAATGTAACTTACTCTCTTGCCAGTCCCCCTTCCCACTGGAGGATGTGCCTCAGCAGCCTGACGAATTGTACAAACCATTAGCTCTATCAAAGCGCTCTCTTGACGGTCAGACATTGCTAAGGTAAAACAAAATGGAAGAATATGAATGGATATTTTTATAATAACTATATTAAAATGAAGACAATTGTTAAAACACAGCAAACATATTGTACTTACTGTACTGCTATTATAAAGACTAACGTTATGTTCCAGTTAAGCTCTAAATTTTGTTTTTTTTCCAAAAATATGGAATACATCACAAATTTGCATATCACCCTCATACAGGGCCACAGTAATCTCTGTACTATTCTAATTTTAATATTTATGCTGCAGAAGCAAGCACACTTTTCTTTTTTTGAAAAAGTAATATATGCTTGCTGTCTTAAACAAGAAAAGTGTCTAGTTTCAATGCCATATTTTTGGAGTTAGGCAATAGTAAAGTTTTATTACTTTTTTCTTAACATTTCAAAGCTCATATTAGTTTTCCTGGTTTTTAAACAAAAAGATCATGCTAGGCATTAAAAATTAACCGTATATTTTCATATCTTTCAAATCAATGTACATACGATCTTAAATAACACATTTATCAAAATTAAATTATTTATCACAATTTAGTCAAACTTCTCTTACATATAATTACATTATTTCCATATTTTGACATTAGAAGTGGTACAATAAAATTCATACATACGCAGAATAGAATGTTTACATTCTAAAAATTATAGTTAAAAAAACACTGCTATTAATTTCCCTCAAAAGACCCCTCCCTTTCTTTGAACACATCCCATTGTTCTTGCCACTTTCTGAAGCAATTATGGAAGTCCTCTTTTTGTGACTATGTTTAGTCGCATGGTTGTGGCTGCGTCAATATCCTCAATCAATTCCAAAGATTTACCTTTCATAGTCATTTTGACTTCAAGAGGGAAGAGATGTTGCATGGTGCCAGAACAACGAATAAAGTGGATTAAGGAAATTTTGCAGCACCTTATTGTTTTTCAAATTTTTAAATTTATTTTTTGAGACAGGGTCTCACTCTGTAGCTCAGGCTGGTCCTAAACTCACAATGTAGCTCAGGCTGGCCTTGAACACATGGTGAACTCCTGCCTCAGCCTCCAGAGTACTAGGATTACATACTTACATCACCACATCCAGTTTATGTGGTGCTAGAGAATCAAATCCAGGGTCTTGTAAAGATACACTGCCATTAATCCCTTCAAAATACACCCCATCCCTTTGAACACACATATCCCTACCATTCTCGACAATGTGTCTTCTATTGTATTAAGTTTTAAATTAAACATTTACCATATTTTCCAGTCACCCTTTGTACACATTTATACAACTGATAAACTTTTTCTATTGGGGGGTGGAGGAATGGCTCAGTGGTTAAAGTGCTTTGCCTAGCAAGTGGTAAGTATCCAAGTTCAATTCCCAGCACTATATAAAGCAAGTGTGATGACGTACGCCTGTAATCCCAGGTTGAGACAGGAGGACTGCTGTGAGTCCAAACCCAGCCTGGGCGCCACAGCGAGACACTGTGTCAAAAATAATTTTTTTTGGAAACAATAATATCTTGCAGGGAACTTTTTTTTGTTCTTTCTAAAAAATAATTACAAAATTTAAGGTTTACAATGAACTGCTCTGTAGTCCAGGCTGGTCCTGAACTATCTAGTCCAGGCTAGCTTTGAACTCAGGAATCCTGCCTCAGCCTCCCAAGTGGTGGGATTATAGGCATGTTTGTCACTACACCCAGCTATTATGTGGTGCTGGGGACTCTAACTTAGTATTAATTAGAAATTAGTTGCGTGGTGCCAGATCCAGTAAATAAAGTAGGTTAAGGACATACTGTAGCATTTTTTAATATTTTTCAAAATTTTTTATTATTTTTTGAGACAGGGTGCTTGGTAGGCAATACTGTTGTACTATTTCTCCGGCCCTAAAATTTATCTCTATAGAACAAGTTGCCAACAGTGAGATTAATAGGTCAAGCCAAAACCTTGATAGTAAGAAATCATTAGCTCATTTATTATAATTTATACTGCCCACAGTAATGATAAGGTGTGTATCCTCTCTTGCTAGCACCTGATGCTATGACTCCTTTATTCTTGCCATCCCAAGTTAGGTACAAAGTGGTACTTCATGGCTATTTTGCTCCATCCTACACAAACCAGGGAAAAGAAAATCAAACTTTTTCCTAAAATTGTTCTTTTCTTTAGAGATGATGCCACACAATGTTGTCAAGGCTGGTCTCAAAATCATATGTTGAAGCAACCATCTAACCTTTACCTCTTGAGTAGCTGAGACAGATGGCTGGCTTCTAAGATTTTTGTTTATTTTTTGTCCATTTTTCTACTTCTCTTGTCCAATTCAGAACTCTTTTATTTATTTTCTTGAGACAGGGTCTTATTCTGTAGCCCAGGCTAGTCTTGGACTCATGGCAATCCTTCCGCCTCAGCCTCATGAGTACTTGTGCCACCACAGCCAGCTTATGTGGTGCTGAGGAATCAACCCAGGGCCTTGAGCTTGAGCAAGTGCTTTAACCACTGTACCATTCCTCTAGCCCAGAGCTCTCTTATGTTAGAGCAGTAGTTTTTTGTTTTTGTTTTTGTTTTTTTCTCTTTAAAGATAGAGTCTTGCTATGTAGTCCTAACTGGTCTTGAATTTACTATGTAGCACATGCTGACCTTAAAAAAGAAATTATCTTACATCAGCCTTTCAAGTGTTGAAATTTTGGAATTACAGGCATGTATCACCACACCCAGCAAGTAACCTGTTGTCCAAAATGACAACAGTATTTATCCTAGTTTGTCTATTATCTGACTCACTCTTTCTCCCTTTATCTAGCCATTTTTCCTAATTTTTTGTTAATTTCTATAATGCTAATGTCAAATAATTCGTTAAGCATTTAAAAATAAGGTACTTTTTAAGTTATTTGATTAATTTATTTATAGACAATTCAAGATACAGAGACTAATCCTCACACTACAGATAGAAAAAACAAACCGCAGATTAAACAGCTTTTTGAAATGCTCAAGTAGTAGCAGGTACTATATATAAACCTAGATAATTTACACTGTTCAAAGAGATGGTATTTTCTTTTGACATTCTGTATGTATAAAAAATGCTGTATGTATAAAAAAACAAAACAAAGCTCTATATAAAACACTTTTAGCTTAGTTTCTGTTCTAACTTCATCTCCTAGAACTCTTTCAATTAACTGGAATTATGAGTAGAATATAAAAAATTATGTATTACACCAGGGAGGACAGACATTATTATATAAACTTTTCACAAGGAAACATACTATCCCTCATCATTTCTGAGGCCTTATTTTATGTCATAACAAAACACAGCTTTTATCACATAAATTATGCTTTCCTTTTGAATTCATTCACGACCTCAAAAATCTATGTTCTCACCAAAACATAGATTTGGGGGAATAACTGAATACTTTTAATTCCTTTCTTCTGTATACTCATGTTGAAGACTGATGAATTCAGGGATCACAGAAGTAAAAATAGGTATAAATGAAAGAAAAAATAGAATGAACTTAAATTTTTATTAATAATTTAATTATTGCAGTACTGGGGATTGAATCCAGGGCCTTTGCATTCAGCCACCTGTCTAATTGTTACTTTAACTCATGATCTCACTTAATTGCCAAGTTGCTCAGACTGGACTCAAATTTGCGATCTTCCTGCTTGAGACTTTCATATAGCTGGGATTATAAGACAGCTGGGCCCATCTGAACTCAAAAATTTAAAAGGCTAATTATTTTAAAATAAATTTGGACAAAAGCAATAAAAAGACAAAGACATGACATTTGTTTCAGTGTGTACCGAAATTCTCTGGAGCAGAAATATGCATGTGTATCTTAACTGAGTCTTTCTTTGTAATGTTTTAACTGTTGTAGAAAAAACACATGCAACAAACTCGGTTTTCTTTTATGATCCCATGATCCAATGAAAGAAGCTTTACACTCAGTATCTAAGTTTTTGTGTTTCCAATTACAGAATCACATTTCTCTTGGAATAAAGGGACTACAAAGAGGTCTGTAAATTAAATGCATTTTCTTTTATTTAGGAAGAAAATATGATCCTATGGAAATTACAAAAAAAAACATATCTTAAGAATGAAAATGTTCTTCTAGTGTATAGTAATGTCCATAGTAGGGTGGTAGTATCCAACGCATTAATGTTGATAAGTATACTTTAACATCTGAAGATATCCACTGAGAAACTTTTCCAGAATGGGGAGAAACGGAAAACTCAAAAAAACAGTTAATTTTTTTAATTTTTTTTTTTTTTTTTTTTGAGGCAGGTTCTCGCTCTGTAGCCCAGGCTGGTCCTGAACTCACTTTGGAGCCCAGGCTGACCTTGGAACCACAGCAATCCTCCTGTCTCAGCTTCCCAAGTTCTGGGAATACATGTGTGTGCCACCAAGCCCAGTTTATGTGGGGCTAGGGAATTGAACTCAGGTACTTAGTGCTTGAGATAGCACTTGCTAGACAAGTGCTTTAACCACTGAGCCATTCCTCCAGCCCCAAAATTTAATTCAAATTCTTTCTGGAAGAAATGACAGAAAAGCCACATGATAATAACAAAACAAGCTTTATACCAGAGAAGAGCCAAATAATGTTTCAGTAATGACTGAAACAAACAGGTAGCTGCTCAAACTATAAATTATCAGATAACTATACAATTTTCTAACTCTTAGGAACCCTCTTAAGAGAGCATCTCCATTTCCTCACTAATCATTTCAGTCTTATCATACTGAAAATAAATGTCTTAAAGTCATCAATTTCAAAAATCATCACAAAATGATCTTTGTACAATCATCAAAACAACATATGATGGTATTAACCACAGCTCTGCAAAATATGGTATCATTAAGCACAGCTCTCTTGAACATGCTGAAGCTACTGTGATTTAAGATAGTGTTGCAAACATCTAATAATGTCTGCAATGTCTATGCCTTTAAATTTTAGTCCTGCATCTCTAACTTTTAACTAATTTTCTACCACACTTCACCTAAAAATAACTTAATTTCTAATTTGTTTCAAAAAATGAGTAAGTTATATGTAACATTCTGGTATAAAATATCAGCACGGCAAATTTATTTGGATGGTACATCAAGCCAGAGCTTACAGGCAACATAGCACACATATTGAAAACTGTATGGAAAACAGTGACTTATTTTGTAGATACATAGCTAGTTGCCCAAGCTTTCTCCCTGAAACTGTGGCTCAGTTTACAAAAGATTCCCATTCAGTCATACTCTAAAATTGTAACTCACTTTACAAAATGTTCCTTCAATTATACCCTAAAACTGTGGCTCACTTTAAAAAGTGTTCCCATTTTATAAGTCATTCTTTCAGCTAAAATCAGACTAATCAAGCCAAGAAAAAGAAATTCAATGTCAACTGAATTTAAACCATTATGAAGCATGCAATGAAAGCTATTTTAATATGGTAAGTTCACGCAGATCAGTCTGATTACTGAAAAGACTTGGTAATTACTATTTTATCACAAGCCTCATTCTGTAGTTCAGGTTTGTAAAACATGAATGACAGAAAACACTGGCGTGGAATCAGAAACAAGCTCTAACTCACTGTGGTAATGAGCTAAATTTATGACTGAGCACAAGACAAAGAAAAGATGGCACCTACTACTTAGTTATGCTAATGTCTAGGCCCTTTCCTAAATATTGACTGAGATGGAGTGAATTAATTAATTAATTAATTAATTTATTTTGAGACAGGGTTGCTATATACTACAGATTAGTCTCCCTGTGAAGCCCTGGCTAGCCTCAACCTTGTTGAGATCCTCTTGCATCAGCCTCTTGCAGTACAGTTGTGATTTTAACACTAAAAATATTACAATGAGTTAGAAATAGGATATTTAAAGTTAGTAAGCTTAGGAAAATATACAAGCAAAATGAAAACATATTCTTGTGATGACAAAAGTGAAAGGAACAGAGGGCTCTGTCAACTCTGTCTACTACTATGAATACCATGGATGAAAGAAACATGTGCAAATTAAGTAAAAAATAATTAAAGTGGAACCAAGTATATTATAAGCTACCCTGAAAGGGCGTTCCGGAAAATTTTCAGAAGACAAAGGATAAGGTTATGAGGCAAATATTTTAAGTTTTAAAAAAGGTATTTTGAGTCAGTTAATAGGAATGTATCTGGGTACGAAGGATATTCATGAAATCCAGAAGAGATAATAAGCATCATTGCTTAGAAAAAATAATGGGGGATGCTCACTCTTTTGGTGACCTGTTTAGATAGACAAAATCGGAAAGGTTTGTTTTGCCCTTACAATAAACGAGTTGAACTACACACCAGAGTTGGTAAAGAGGAATAGAGAATCAAAAGTAGACTATATTGCTTAATTCTCAGAACAAATACCTAAATTATATACGGAAAATAATCTGGGTTACAAAGAAAAGAAAACACAGGATTACAAAAATTAAGGACTTCAGTCAAAAGGGACAGTTAAAAATCTGAATCTATAGTTCTTCTGACTGTGTTGTTCACGTTTAACCTTCAATCACCCTCACACTAATGTATTAGCTACATTCCAAGAACTCACATATGGCTTGAATTAAGAGATTATAAAGTTCTACTGAAAATCAAGACATATACTGCATAGCAAAAAGCATTTCTAACACTTAAGAACTAATATTTACATAAGATTTTATTTTTAGAGCTAGAAGGGGTTTATTGAGAAAATAAAGCTTTTAAGTCAAGAGAAGGTCTCAAGTTAGGGTCCTGTATATATATGATTTCAGAATATGACATCTCTATTAAGTAACCAAACCCATTTTGCTGTGTATACGATGCAATGTGTAAGAATTACATTAGAAATTACCTTATGGCTTTCATTTTTCTTGAATAAGAGAATAAATGAAATTACCTCTAATGTCTTGCTTTCAAAGGAAAATGTAACAAAAGGGGATGTTTGCAGTGTAATTAAATCCTATGCATCAGGATTGTAATACAACAAATGTTAGCACATTCTTATAATGTGCTAGGCGTAGGTTCAATATTTATCTTTGAAAAAAAAGGGGGGGAAGGAAAAAAAAAGAAGGAACAGAGGAAGAAGGGAAGAGACATGCAGACACAGGCACAGAAGCAAAGAAAAAAATCATGTAAGTTTATCCAAGTTCACAAATAAAAACAGCCAAAAGATTCAAAATGGGCTTTTATTCTGTGTCTCAAATAAGGACAAAGAAAACTTTTTGGATATTATATAACACCATAAGATTTAAAACACTTGTTAGGGCTAGGGGTAAAGCTCAGTGATTATAGCATTTAACCTAAGAAGGCCATACTTCAGGGTTTGATCTACCAGCACTACAGAAGAGCTGGACTTGGTGGCATATGCCTGTTATCCCAGCAGTCAGGAAGCTGTGGTTTTGGGAGGCTAAGTTTGGGGTATTGTCATGAGTTCCTGGGCTACATACTGAGTTCAGGACCAGCCAGGAATATAGTACAAGACCATGTCTCAAACAAAACAAGCCCAAAATAACAAAAACCATCCTAAAAACAAAAATAACACCTTTTGTAGCATAGTACTGCTAAAATGAAAATAATACTGTAAACTGTTGAAGCGTCATTACTTGTCACAGGAAATAAATTGCTCTCCTGAAAAAAATAACACAATGCATACTTGCACACACTTTTTTAAAGGAACGATCCCATGTAGGTAGGATGGTATGATTATTAATGGAAATGTAACAATAGATAAATCAACTTGTCAAAATACTATACCTTCCTCTCCTTGAACGGGTTCTTCTAACAGTAACTCTGTCATACATTCCCAGTCCTTCAACAGTTCTTGAGAGCTCTCCCACAAACTGTCCACCAAATAGGCTGCATGTTCATGTAACTAAAATTAACAAATTCAGTGTGATAAAAGAACATTTAATGAAGAAACAACTAATAACATTCTAAGTGACAAATCACTATCTTCATAGTTAAAATAGCTCAGTCTGAATGATTATAAGGACTATTTAGAGATTAATACACATAAATCATATTTCATTGTCAATAATGTATACAGAACATGTAGGATCAATTAATGTCTAAAACATTCACAATAGTAAGATTAAAGATTTCACAGTCCAAAAAGGAAACTGATACAGCTAGTTACCAAAATTATAAGATAGATCTAGGTTACTTTTCACTCTACCTGGATGGATTTTTTTAACCTCTTTTGTAAAGACAATTAATCACTTTTTCTTAAACTTCCACTGAAACTTTTTGGTTATCAGCCTTGCTTAGTCCACATATGCATCTGGCCAAGGTAATAACGTTAACTTATTGCCCCTCTTCTTTTTCCTTCTCTCATTTCCACTTGGCTCACTGTATCTTTTATCTCATGCTCATTTTTTGTTGGTCAATATTTTCTTAAAAATTTTCACTTAAGCCCACTTTCCCATGGAAAAAAAAAACACTTAGGTTCTTCATAAAACACTTCATATAAACTCTGTACTATCTTTTAGTCACTAGACCTCTGAGAATACTGCATTACTACAAATACATGGCCAGGGAAGTTCAGAAGGTGCTGGTATTGCTTTAGTTTCTGCTACTCATACAAGATCTACTCTTAGTCTTGTGATAGTAGCTAAAGTACCTTGATATCAGTGTTTTTTGAAGCATAGATTGCAGCTCATTTTTGTGTTGTTAAAATTAATTAATGCAGCTGGGCTGGGTGGCATAGACCTGTAATCCCAGCACTCTTAGGATGCTGGGCCAGAAGGACTGCAAGTTCAACTCCAGCTTACGATACTTAGCAACTGAGATCCTGTCTCAAAATAAAAATAAAAACGAAAAGGGCCACAAAAATAGCTCAAAATAAAGGTCTAGGTTCAATCCTTAGTACAAGATAACAATAGCAGTCAAATGAAATCAAAGTTCCAATAAAATGAAAAAAAAACAAGACTACACAGCACATAGAACATGTAAATATTTCATATAACTTTTTTTTTAAGTCAGAGATTTAATAACTCAGGGTCTCATGCATACTAGGCAAGTGCTCTACCAGTGAGTAATATCCCCATCCCTGAATTGTTACTTGTTATACATGTGCCTATACTTGAGAGAGAAAAAGTTTTTTCTTGTCAGGAGTGGTAGCCCCAAAACTAAGAAAGTTACCTTTTTAGACCTCATGGTTACCTACAGTTTATCATAGTATATTTGACACTTGTTTCCTTCCTTTTTCTTAATTTTATTCTAAGAAAGTCCTCAACTTCAATGTTAATTTTGCCTGCCTTTATTGACCTTAATTCTATACTTCATTTTGAATTTTCTAGGCTGGTTGTAGAAATGTCTCAGGGAAACCATACACACCATCCAGAGATATCTCAATAATACCTGTTTAAGAAGAGAAGATAATACTGACTAGCATCTTCGCTTGGAAAGCACATAAAAATTTGCAGCAAGGTATCTTCAAATACATGAAGTTATCTACTATGAGACACCAGTTTTAGAATATTAGTAACATTCCAACAGTGACAAGTGGTATACATCTGGGTATCAACGATGAAAACAAAAGCAGGGAAAATCTATTTCAAAACTGTTGCTACTTAAACCTACACTAAAATGAATGTTATACAAGGAATATAAATTATACACAAGAGTATAATTTCAGTTAGGGATATTTTGAAAATGTCCTGCAGATGAATGGCAGTGATGACTGCACAGCAGTATGAACGTATTTGTTGCTACTAAACTGTACACTTTCAAAGGTAAATTCTGTTTAACACTATGAAAATGCTGAATATGCTTTTATACTTGACAAAATCGATGTACTTGTCTACACAAGAGGTATATATTCATAATTATATATTTGGTGGCTTGTGCCTCTTATAAATATATTTTTGTCTCTCTCAATGTTTTTGGTCTTTAATTTTGGTGAACCTTTTCTGGTTTTTTTCTCTGCTGGTTTCTTTTTAAAGTATCTATTATATCTAGCTTCTCCTCAGCTCGTTAGTGGTAAACTTCTAATGTCATTCTAAGACGTATTTGTAAAGAGCATGTAGCTTTTATGTCTTTATTTCAACTCCCAGTGACAAATCTGCCTTTTAATAAAACATGAATCCATTTACACTTACTGAGATTACTGATGAAAATATTCCTGGAATTTTGTCTTCTATTTTGTTTTTTGGCCTTTTGTTTTCTGAGACAGGGTCTTACTATGTAGCTCAGACTGGCCTTAAAATTCTTCTATGTAGATGAGACTGGCTCTAACTTGTGATCCTCCTGTCTCAGACTCCAGAGTGCTAGTTAAGTATGTACCACCTATAACCAGCTTTATTCCTGGCCATATCTTATTCTCTGTACTCTATTTGTGATATTTTCTTGAAAAATATGAGCTATATTTCCTCTACAGTTTTGCTTTCTGACTTAGATTTTTCTATTACCAAGATAATTAGCACATTTCATTTAATACGAAAATGACACTCCTACATTATAAGGAAGTTTTTTTTCATATATTTGTCTTAAACTTTATAGCCACATTTCTTAGGTTTAGTTCTAACTGTTCAGACTTATTTGCTTACTAAAGTTTCTTATGCTTCTGTCTTCTTTTTTTTTTTTCAATTTTCATGTGGCTAGAAAATATTCTCAAGTACCAGGACACATACAGAATTTTTGGGTAGTAAGCTTTTGTGAATTGTGTGTCCTTTGGTAAGTTCCTGTCTTTACTTCTCTGTATTCTTTTTGCAGAGTGCTTACTAGATATATACAAGAAAACATTTAACCTGTACCTTTGGTCTCTTGATTTTTCTCTTAGGCTTTTTCCTTTCTTCTGTACTACTTTTTAGAAATGGTCCTTGGTTTTTAACCTACAGTCAATGCTTGATTGTATTCAGAAGCCATTTATTGATTTCCCTCCTTATATTCTAGAAATTAAGTTTTTACCATGAATTCTACTTCTTTTATAATAGCCTTTTTCAACCTAGCGTAACTCTTCTCATGCCGTAATTTTCATTCAGAAGTTTTAATTAAGTATTTTCATCAATAGTCTGGGTTTTGTTTCAAGTTTTAGACTCTCTAGGTACCAGTTCATACATGTCAATGAGACTAGGTTTAAAAGTAGTAGCATCCAGATCCTTCTCTTGAGTCTGATTACAAGCTTTAACCCTTGAACAAAAAAGTGGAAAGAGAATCTACAATAACCCAGGTAATACCTCTAATATACAGGCATATATTTTGTCTTGTGAATATAAAAATTATTCATCTCTCTTGATGACCATAAATTACCTGAGCATTCAGTCCCAATGCACGGATCCCAAAACCTAGACAAGCAACAGTTCCACAGAGGCAATGGACTCAGCTAATGGGGCAGTCACTTAATCACCACTTACATGTTAAAATGTCAGTGAAAAGGTAAGTCTATTTTTGCTTCATGGGGGCTATAGATTACTTTATACTAGAAGTTCTGGCTACAGATTTCTTAACACAGTAATAGAAGCTGATGACATAATTCAATTCTTTAAGTAGTATAATTCTGTTAGTAGCAGCATTCTTTGGGATAGTTTTATTTTGATGTTTTAATCTTGTAAAAAGTTATATTAGGATTTAGTGCTACCATGCTGTCATGATTCTTATGAGGCCTTTTTTTTTTTTTGGTGGGTGGGTGTGGGGGTTGTTGTCACAGGGTCTTGCTCAGTCCAGGTTGGCTCTGAACTCATGGCAATACTCCTGTCTCAGCCTCCCAGTGCTGGGACTATACGTGTGAGCTGCCACACCTCGATTATGTGGTACTGGAGAATTCAACTCAGGGCCTTATGCTTGCTAGGCAAATACTTCAACCACCCCATACCCCAGCTGTAAGACAGATTCTAACACATTTGAAAATTAGCTCACCTTACTGTAAGGTAGTGGGGTACAGCAGAATGCTTTTTAAAAATTAATGACCACTTGTTTCAAATCCAATGCGTATGTTAGAAGGGCAAGATAACTGCATTCACCCATTTCCTGGCGTTGCAAATTCACTAACATTAGAAACAGTAATTGTATCAGCATGATCAGTGAATAATGATAGAAAAATCTATCTTTGGTAATCTGTGACTGCTACAGAACTTGCTGTATTCAAATTTCTATTAAAATATCAGGTGAATCCACGTTTGAAGAAAAAAGGGGAAAATTATAACATGACCCAATATGAGTAAAAGATTATAATCAATTATTATATACATTACATCAAACATCATCAATTACGAGTAAAAGATGACGGTACAATAAGGCTATCTAAAACAATAAAATCTCAAGATTAAAGATGAATAGAAAGTGGAAGCTAAAAACATTTCTAAAACTAGTTTTTAGTGTCATTATTATACAAGAAACAGTATGAAATTTAGGTGCCTAATAAGTATTTTTTGTACTCTTCAAAAAATTTAGATGAGGGGACGGAAGGTTAGCAAGAGGGTCAGAGTGATTAACAAGTGTAAGTCCCTGAGTTTGATTTCCTAAAACCTCATAAGCTGGGCGTGTTAGTGCAAGCCTGTAATTGTAGGAAGAGTCTGAGGCAAGCAGATTGCTAAATTCCAGGCGAGCTGGGGGTATACAGTGAGTTGATGACCAGCTTGGACTACACAAAGACCTTGTATCAAAAAAGAATTTTTATGAACAAAAAGGTTAATTATTTACTGGATAAAAGGATTACTGTTCAATGGATAATAAGTATATGGCATGAATATGGCATGATGAAAATTTAAATTGCATCAATTTATTTTAAAATTATATATTATTACATAAAAACTATATTTGTATCTATGTAGACTTTACCCTGCTAATAAATATATGCAATTTCATTTCCTGATAACTTTAATTATAATTTTCCAATTATATTGAGTTATTTTTAATTAGCTTCAATGTTATTTCTAATATTTTACCTTACATTTTAATGTCTCCTAACCTCTGTCAGATAAACATATGAAAAGAGCACACACATCATATAACAAAACTTCATAGTGATGCTTTTTAAGACAAATCATTTATAACTGAAACTATCAACTCAAATTTTAAGCCTACAATTTTTAAATATTCCTCACTGGGTCTTTAAGTCCTCTAAAAGAGAAGCAGTAAACTTGAAAAACAAAAAGAAAAAACACAAGCAAATAAATTAAAAAAACCACATCAATTTGTGCCTTAAGAATGCACACCTTTGAAATACATAAACAAAAATTTTTTTAAAAGCTACTAAAAAAAGAATGCACATCTGGGAAGACATCTTGTATATATTAATGAATAATATGACTATCACTTTTCTATCTTAAGTCACTGTACCTTTTAGTTTTGCTATTTTCCTATGTTTTTGTATTTTCCTAAGTTTGTAAGAAAAATGATTACAGGTCTAGATTATACAAGCACCTTCTTAGATAATTATGAATAGCTTACATGTCCTTTTGTAAAGCATCATCGTTTCTATAACATACTCTGTGGTTGCAATGTCTATAGAGAAATCTGGACTAACTGCATTCAAATACCAATTATTCTCCTAACTGGTGTGCATCTAAAATACAAGGGATTGTGTATTAGCTCAACTCAATGACTGCTATAAAGGTTGTGGTAACTTTAAAAATGTTGCTTTTGGTACCAAAGGGAAACTAAACACTACTTTAGGCAAGTCTCCTGATCTTCATAATTTCACCTTCAATGTAAATCTTTTTCAATGTTTTTTAATTTTATGACATTAATATTTTACATTTCTGTGAAAAATAATCATCAGTTCAGTTATTCTTAGTTAAGTGATCCTTCAGTTATCTAAAAGACTTATTCTACGTTAGACTTCTGAAGTCTCTGTCAATTCACCATTTCATGTGTTTACTACTAAAAATTTAATAATTAACATGTGTTACAGAAAAAGAGAGGGATTCGAAGTAGGCCACAATCACAATCTAAAATAGGACACAACTGCAATCTCAACATACTTCAAGAATATGGCTTACATTAGCATTCAGCTGTAACTGAATGCCAGAAAAACAGGGTAAGATGTAAAAATATTCAGAAAGAATGTTTCCTCTGAAACACAGGAGATCATTAAAGGCTAACATACTGATCAAGAACCAACCAGAAACCTTTGAATAACGTGCCTTTGCTTCTGTAGCTGACAAGAACCACACAGAAGTCTGTTTAACACTTTAACAGAAAGTAGCAAGTTACAGTAATAACATCTGAATATAGAGCAGCAATACACATTACAAGCTACTGCTTGATAAAATTGCCTGAAATTAAGTACTTATAGCTCTTAGGAAACCAAACAGATGTCTTTTAGTTATCAGAAATCCATAACATTTTTCTTTAATCGATAATTGAAGGCAATTATTCAATACCGTAAGTTTCCTTTCAACATTTCAGCAGTTTAATAATATTTCCAGGTCCGATGACTATCAAGCTTTGAAACCACTGGTGGAAGTAAGCTATCATTATATATAAGATTTGAGTGCAGAACTATACTTTTTGTAATATTCTTCTAAAACAGGGAGGTCCAACCTTAGTCTATGGTTTTTAATGTATTTGTTTTAAAATGTTATAATTTAAAAAGTTTTATCACTTGTACACATTAAGTATATTATCTATTTTCTTTTTCACCCAGGATAATTTGTTTTCACTCAAAAAAAAACAAAAACAAAAACAAAAACAAAAAACAAGAACAAAAACAAAATGGTAGGCTACAGGGGTTGGATGTGCCTGGTGTAAAATATCAGAGTTAAGGTTAGGAGCATAATTTGAAATGGGCATGTCTGGTGCAAAACCTAAAGGCATTGGGAGTTTAATTTGAAGTATGATATTTATTAAATATTTAGTATTTTACCTTAAAAATTCACATTGTGCATTTTAGTCTCAAATATATCAAAACACGTTTTCAAAGGAAAATGTCTTACTTCCTTACTATGCATAGCATGGTCCTTATATGAGGAGAATAAGCATTCCCTAAAACCTTGTCAGGAATGTGGAATCTTAGGCCTCCTTCCAACTACTATATAAGAATTGATATTTTAACAAGAGAGCCAGGTGATTTGTAGGCACATTTAAAACACAATTCTTATTCATACTCTTTACTCAAACATAACTCACTATTTTTCTATTGCAACTCCAAAAATATCATTGCTACACTTTTGTTTTCTGTTCTGCTTTTCCGGAATCCCACTTATCCACTGACTGAGTTCATGGATCTTTAATTTTCACGTAGGTTGTCTATTTGTCTCTTTCTCATTTCTAGAGTTTCTTCAGCACTGTCAAATTTGAACATTCATAGAATTTTAAATTTTTTCTCTTCTCTGACATTCCAACACAAACCAAAATCACCTTTTCCAAAGTAAAATTAAGTCTTAGATTTCTAGACTTTATTTCAAATTTTCTTTTGTAATTTTATTTTCATTTATTCCAAAACTAAGCTCATCCATTCATTCAGGAGTTCATTAGGGCTAGTTTACTGTATTTTTTCCTAATGTCCTGTCAGTAGGAAGACATGCAAATAAAATGTCCAACAGTATTTTAGTGAGGAAACTGAAAAAAGAGATTCTAAACCACAACACATTATGCATATCAACTATACAACCATTTAAGTGATTACTGACTGTAGCAATAGATATATTGCTAAGAAACTTGTACAACTGTCAACTAAAACAACTGAATTCATTATTTTTCTCACTAAATAACACACAGATTTTTCAAAATGGCTTAAATTGTGTATACTCAAAAATAGCATTGTCTCTGGTAAATTAATGGCTTTAACAGCTTGGCAACTTTCACAAACTGATCAACAATTTAAAAGCTACTGATAAAAATTTAAGGATGAAACGTAAAAATAAAATTAAGCAGTACTGCAATACTGGAACTGGGTGAAAGCTTAGCAATTCTGAGTTTATTTTCAATGTCAATCCACACTCATATAAACATTTAGCACATCTTCACGTAAAAGGTATTGATTCCATAAACAAGAAACTAATGGAGGTAATTTTACAAGAAATAGGCTTATTTTCATTAGACTGAAAAATATTAATTACAATTATTTAAATGACAACATATAATTATGAGTCCTATGTAAGTGCGTGTATACCTATACATACATATATATATACACATGTACATATATACATATATTTACCTCACTTTCAAGAAAAAAAAGAACAAGCATTCTAATGAGGTTCCCATTTGGACTATTCCTTCCTCTCCTCTTTGCTAATGCTTCCTCTGCTTGTGGGTCATGCCTGCTAAACAGCCTGGAAAAAAAAAAAGCATGATAAACTCACAAGGATACTGATTTTAGTCTTTCGTCTCCAACAAAAAGTGTTAATACCTGATAATAAATTTTCAATACAGATGAATACAAATATGCTAAAGATGTCTTTATAGGCTATACAATGGTAGATCTGAAAAATTTTCTAGTTCAACAATTAGTAAAATTTGAAAGACAAGCTTTTTTAACTGAAGAATAACTAATGCTCATATATTTCTAAAAAGATAAGCATTGCTACTATCCTGTAGAATTGTTAGAATATAAAATATAACATTTTATATAAACATTTTAATTTTATATTAAATTTATTAAGTGTTGATAGTAAATATTTAATATTAATACTTTGTTAAATGTTGATTTCATAGATTTAACCAAAAGTTTTAGCAATATGTTATAAAAATTCTACTTTTAATCATCATTATCTTGCGGTATTTATGCTTATAACCTGTTGTTTAGAAAGAATACTAACTGGGTTCAAGCAAAAATAACGTTATCATTTATAAAAATATTTGTAAAAGGTCTAAAATATGGTTACATAATGATCTGAAAACTTCAATTTGTTAAATTTATCCTAAAAACATTAAGGACTGGTAAATGTCTCCTTTGTTCAGGCATTTCTCTAGGGAACAGAGATAACAGCAGTAAACAAAGAAAGAACTTTTTTCTCACAGAGTTATCCGGAGGATGTAGGTAAACTGAATAAATACTTTTGCAGAAGTAATATAGAAAAATAAGAAAATACGGATAAGGAAATAGCTTATACAAGGTGTGATCAAAATATACTGTAAATGTTAAAATTTTTTAAAATGACTACAGTAAAAGACACGTTGTCATTCATCTCCTTCACTTAGAATATACTTATTCCATTGTTCTTGCCACTTTCTGAAACAGTTCTGGAAGTATTCTTTTGTGAACATCTTTATGAGATGCATTCAGAATGATGGTGAATGCTGTAAATGAAATGTAGGCTCGTAGAAATATGGTATTTCTGCACCACTTTATTCACTGGATCTGATACCATGCAAAATCTGAATGTATCCCAAAGCGAAAATTACCAAAAACACTTTGAATTGATTCATGACATTAAGGCAGCAGTGACAGCAAAACTAAAAACTGCATTATAATGTGACAAGGAGGTGAAAAGTTTTGAGTGTTATGGTATTTTAGGGGAATCGATGAATATGTATCTTTTTAACTCTAATGCATTTAACCAAAGTAAACACTCATCATAGTTTGCAATCACTCCTGGTATGTAAGTGATAGAGGCTTTGACTAGGATGTGCAAGTCCCTGGTACTATTTTGCAAACAGACCTAAACTATCTCAATATGTAAATCAAAGTAAGGATCTTAGTTGAAAAAGCTAAGTGAATAAAATGACAGTACTTTCATTGGATATAAAAATGAATTAATCTCAAGTAGAAAATAATGCAAAAGTTGGATTTTCTTGGTTGGTGGAGGTGTAAGACTGATCCTGAATTATTTACACCTACCTCTCATAATGGTTTAATACAGGATTCTGCTAGATGTGGTTACAGACTCCTACAATCCCATCTACTTGGTAAGCCAAGACAAAAGAAACGTTAAGTTCTAGAGCAGCCTGGTAATTAGACACTCTGTCTTAAAATAACAGCTGGGGGGCTGGAGGAATGGACCAGTGGTTACAGCATTTGTACATGAGTTCGATTCCCCAGTACCACATAAGATGGGCGTGGTGACGCACGTCTGTAATCCCAGCACTTGGGAGGCTAAGGCAGGAGGAATGCCTTGAGTCCAAGGCAAGCCTGATCTCCATAGTGAATTCAGGACCAGCCTGGGCTACAGAGTGAGACTAGGTCTCAAAAAAAAAAAAAAAAAAAAGAGTTAGCTTGCATTGTATGCTTTTCTGGCACGCATTATGTTCTAGATTCAATTTTCAATACAACACACCCAAAAGAGATACTGTTTTGAGAGTGGTTTTTGGAAGGGAAGTAAATGAAAAACACAAGGGTCCTTCATAATTAAAATATAGCAATTTAGATAATTAAATTTACTTAAAATCTAAAATTAGCTTAGGCTTTAAATGTTGTAATATGGACTTTTGAATGACATTTTAAAATATTCATTTCAGATATGCTTTGATGATTTGTCAAAACTGCCCATAGATCACAGAATGTAAGACGTGTTTATGAATTCATATGCAAGTATATATGCATATATCATGGTACTCCAGGGGTTAATTCTATAGTTTATTTGCTTAACTCTATAGCTTATAATTATTTGTTAAGATTTTAATCACTGTAGGAGACTAGATTAAATTTGGTAATAAACTAGGTAGTGATTAAAATTCCAAAATCATTAAAATGTGAATTTCTTCATGAGCTTATGAAGGAAGCTTTCATTTATTTGTATAGGAATTGACTTCATTTTCACAAACAAATAAAAAATTATAATAGCTTAACCTTCTTAATTTTTGTGTAAAATATTTCAATTTAAAAATTTAGCAAATATTTCAGACTCACTTGTTAACACAAATGAATATATCTGAAGTCTCTTTGAAAAACATGTATTACAGTGCATATGCTACAAAAAGCAATCTTTTTATTCTTTTTGAGATCACAGTATCAATAATTCCTTCCTGGAAATTCAAAGCTATTTTAAAAATGCAAAGTCTAGAGAGATTAACTATAATATATATAATCCTGAAAAGAACTACAGCAATCTTTGATATTTTTGACAGACAATGTCCCAAGAAAAATATGGAAACTGCATTATTTTACTGGCTACAGATGTCAAAGTGACTGGTAAATTCACTCTATTATTTTAAGAGTCATGACAACAAATTTTGACTTTTTTCCTCTTTACTTTCATTACCAGCATGTACTCCCAGGCTGTTTGTTTCCATTTCAGATCTTTCAATGAAGAAACATCAATTTCCTAGTCTGAGCAGTACAAAACAATACAGAACAATCTGTTGTTATAGCAATAACATACGGATATTAGAGTAAATGACAGGCCTACTCATTATCACAATTACCCATGTAGAGCAGTTACCCAGTGACTCCTATCTGTCGTTCAGCATTATCACAAATTAGTTCAGGTAACAGACTTTTAGATTGACCAGGCAATAATCAAAGCTATTTAGTTAACTCTATAAACAAAATGAACAAAAAAGAAAACAAAGTAAAAGTATATAAGCAGGAATATATTTATATTGTTAGAGTAAATTCCACTAAGGATAGAACACAGTAAATCATAGTAAAAATATATTTCACAAGAGTGTTATGTATATAAATTCATTAGTTCTATGCTTTGCTGAAAATAAACAAAATTCGCATACTGAACTATAACTCTACATGAGACTTTCAGAATGTTAGCTAGCAAATCATACTCATCACAATGGCAAAGATGGGAAAAAACATGAAGCGCAAATAGGTATTGTGATGGTAATATTGCTTCATATTTAGAATATAAATGTTGAAAAGGTAATGTCCGAAATAAGAATTTTAAAGGGAAAAATAAACTAGTGAAATGAAAAATCTAACTGAATGCTTTTATAAACTTCATGCTACTTTCCAAATCTACACTAATATCCTAGCCTTGCACCATCCTCTCAAACATCAGGTATACCATTCTCAGGGATATAACTCAGTTAGGCTATGAGACTCTTACAGGCCCCCTTCTAGTGTGAAATGGTCACTTTCAGCACCATGCTCAGTCCCTATTACTCTATTCAAATAACTCTGGAATAACAAAACAAAATATAAACACAGACTCTCTTTTCAAAGATAACAAACTCACTTTTTGTGAAGGAACTCTCCAGCTGCTACAGCGACAGGGCGATGTGCTGAGTACACCAAGTGGTAAACATTTTCACAGTCTTCATTAGAAAGGGCTTCTTCACTTCCACTGAAAAATTAAGAAAGAACATATGAACCAAAAATAAGTATTTACTTTCAGTCCTACTTTTACTTAAATTTTGTGAAGTTCACCATAAAAGCTGAAAGCACACTAATTTTAATTTCTTTTATCTTTCAAAGCAGTATTTTTATTTAACTATTAAGACAGTCATTATATGAAATTCAGAAAATAAAAGTAAAATTAACACAATTCTCCTATCCATGTATGTTTATAGACAATGACTATTAAACTAAACTAAACTGACTGAATGTGTACAAGATTTTTGCTGATATGCTTTGGGAATACACCTGTTCTTGTTTCATAGAGTTAAATTGTGCTAGTAATTTTTCTTACGAGAATTTTATTTTCAAATTACATTTTATGATTGCATTTATAATATTGTTTAGTCTATTTACTAAGTGGATTTTGTAATCACAACCAGTCCTTTACTAACACAACTTTCCTACCTTTCCATTTTTATATTCTTGGGGTTGTGTCATTTCTTGGCTGGCCACAATGTAGCATTAAATACTTTTTTCCTTATGAAAGGATCATCCATTACCTATTATTTTAAAAATGTCTGAAATCACTACCAATTAATAATAACTAGATATAATATAAGAACTCTTGGGTTTTACAGGTAGGGAGAAAAACTTCCTCTGCACATTCACATTTGGAGATGCCTTGCTTGGAAGCTATGAAGAGGTTGAGAAATCTAACAAAATTCAGAATGATCTCATCAGCAAAATAAGGCAGTTGCCTCACAATACATGAGAGAAATTGTAGTAATGCGTGACTGAAAAATAGCTGGATGTCAAGGACAGGAGATAGGCTAAAAGTATCTTTCAAGTAAGTAAATGATTCTTTCCTTTCAGTAATATTTGCTCCAACACCGTGAGAGAAAAACTATGATATAAGCAGGTAATTAAAACACTGTTAACAGGTTAAATTGTTATAAATTTGTAAACAAATAGCCAAAAATTTAAGGAAGTTTGTAACTGAATGTAAATATGACTTAACGATTTTAAAGAGTTTTGTTAGAGAAGTCTAAGTTAAGAAAAATAAGGCCAGATTACTTCAGGCATATGGTGTAAAAAGAAAAGGATGCTAGTTTGTAATTCTTAGCTCACTACCTAACAAAATAACAAATAACTAGAAATTAGGACACCGAGCAATTCTATCTACACAGAGGATTTCTTCAAAGAAAAAGCTGTCAAAGTAATGTGGTTCTCCGAGGACTCCTCTCCAAGTCAACTTATAACACCAAGTTTAAGAAAACTTCTTGGACAACTTTGGATCCTTTACAACTGCAAGGGGATTTAAAAGCTGGTATCTGCTGCAGATCTTAAAGAGTTTAATGGCACAAGACTGACTAAAACGGTCCACAGTAACATCGTAAGAAGAGAGGGCCACAAAGGAGTTATTAGTATTTGTCATAAGTGGTTTTGGTTTCCCGTAGGCAATATGTAATATTGCAAATGTTCCTGCCTAACTAGTTGGAAAAAGAATTTGCCCAAGTTAGACATGATAACACACACCTCTAATTCCAGATGCATGGGAGGCTGAAGAACGAGGATGATGAGTTTGAGGCCAGCCTGGATAACTTATTGAGATCTCACACAAAAAACAAAACAAAACAAAACAAAACAAAAAAACCCCCAACAACCAACCACCCAACGAACTACTAACAGGGCCAGCCACTCAAACACAAAAATACCTGAAAGCCAGGAGCAGGGTCACTAACTAAATTTCTAAAGGAGAAACCACTTTGAGAAACTGTAATTATAAGTTCCTAGAGTAAGATCTATGCAAAGTTCAGAAATGCTGAAGACATATAGGAAATGGAGAAAAACAGGCTGCCCAGGAAGCAGCCTCAGGCTGAACACAGCCCTGAGTTGCTAACATCCACAGATGGAAGAAAGCCCAGAGCCCAGAACCTCGCAACTAGATTAATGGCGTATCTGGGAAAAGTGGGAACTGAAAGCAGCTGGTGGCCACAACTTCCAACAAAACGATCCTATGGGTAGGGCATATTACAAATTCAACGTGAGCTCCCCCTACAGACGGCTTCCTAGAGCTCAGATCAGAAGCACTGCTCAGCAGCCATAACAGGCAATAATGTAAGCAGGAGCCATATTAAAAAGAGTCTGAGACTGAGTAAAAGAAAGCTCAGAAGAGCACATTGGGGCTTTTGAAGTCACTCTTAAACAGTGCCTAGGAAGAACCAGGCATAAGAGATTGTTGTGGAGAGGAAAGAAAGGTCACCTACCCTCTAAATCAGGCTTGGTAGAGTGGGAGCACCCTGAAGGGGAAAGCTCCACCCTCTAGGAAGGGAAGCCAGGAAGGTGGGAGAATTTTGTTGCAGGGGCTGGGGGTGAACAAGACACCTCAATGGACATAGGACTGTTAGATCCAACCTCAAGGCCTATTCCCAGAACAGAACTCAGAGGAATTTTAGCTCCCCACCCCACACCTCCAGTTGTAAGTGAAGTCCCTCAACAACAGAGAAAAATGCAAGGCAAAAGCACTTGCACAGACTGCTTGAGAACACAGAAATTAATGTCACGGGCCCTGAAATAGTGGAACTCATAGGGAAGGAAGTCAAAATGCAAATAAATGAATAGAATAGCTAATTCAAATGAGATATTCTCAAAGAAATACAAGAAATGATCAGTGGGCTTAAAGAGGAACTTACTAAACAAATAGTGGTCTGAATAGATACAAAGCTTACTAAGCATACAGGAGCCACAAATAAAAAGCTAGCTGACATAAATAAGGAAATGGGAGTTATGCAGGAATACTCTGATAGAGAAGTGGAAATTCTGAAAAGAAATCTATCTGAAATTCATGATATGATCAGAAATATGATATAAAGAGAGCGTATTAAAAGCTACAAAAGAAAAACAGACATTCTATCAAGGCAAACCCATTTGAATTACCACAGAATTCTCAATGAGGACTTTAACGGCCAGAAGAGCCTGGAGCAAAATTTTTCAAGCTTTAAAAGAGAACAACTGTCAACCCAGGTTCTTGTATCCAGCAATATTACCCCTGCAAACTGAAGAAGTAAAACATTTTCATGATCAAGAGTATCTAAATAAATTTGCAACCACTAGCCCAGCACTGAAGAATATACTTGAAGGAACCTTTGAGAGAGATATAACAAGCAGCACCAAGAACATGGAAAAAAGAAAACATCTAAAGAGAAAATTTAACAAAAACAAAAACAAAAGATTGGTATTTGAATCATTCGATTGGTATCCTACTAAAACAGTACCCGCTTTTTCATAAAATCTGTGAAACTTCCCCACATAATTATTATTTTTAATAGTATATTAGTTTGCAAAACACGATAATTATATTCAACATGGGTAATTGGTAGAAATCTTTAAAAGTATATATGCGTGAATTTATGGACAGATAGAATGATAAACCAAATCTGGCATTTGATATATACTTAAGGTCACTTAATGTAGCAATTCTCTTATTCAGTCTATGATGTAAGTTTATCCTAATAAAATTGATGGATATAATAACTTGAATGTCTTTTGAATGTACAAACATTTATCTTTCAGTATTCAGCTAGAGAATTTGAAATTTAACTTCCCGCTTTTTAAAACTATATTTTCTAGCCTTATGAATTTCATTGTTGAAGTGCTTTTCTAATGTGGACTGAATAAGGCCATGTTAAAGAATCTCAACAAAGCAAAGTAAGATACAAAAAAAAAAAAAAAGAGAGATTTCTTGAAAAACTGTCCCAATAAAGGGCTCTGCTGGACCCGATTAAGAGGCACCAAGATATGGCCACTGCAGACCATTCTAGGGATGCGAAACTGAGCTAAAGAGTGGTGATTTGAGTGGTGAAGTGAATCAAACGCAGAAGATTAAGTATGTTCAATATTGCAGGGTTTCTCTGATTTGGGAAACCCAGAATACAGACATTGTGTAGAACCAAGTAATTGTGATATTGGAAAATTTGGGGTGGGTGGATGGGGAGAATTGGGAGGGTCAAAAATGGGAAGGGACTGTAATGCTGACGTGATACCTATGTGCACAAAATACTCAAGTTCACTGTAAACATTATGTATCACAATATGTTAATAAAAATGGGGGAAAACAAGAAAAAAAACCCAAATGAGACAGCCTACAGAATGAGAGAAAATATTATCAAAGTATAAATCTGACAAGTTGGTTAACATCCAGAATATGTTAGGAATTCCAAGTACTCAATAGCAAAAAGAAAAGAAAGAAAGAAAAAGACCCTCAAGAAATCTCTCAACCAACCAAACAAAAACCGCACCAAGCCAACTAAAAACTGGGCAGTAGGTGTTTTGCTGAGAAAGTCCAGTCCTACACTGCTCATGTCTTTCAAAATTTTACTGATTTTGTCCTCCAGCAGGTTTAGTGTTTCCATCTTAATATCTGTCTTTAATCCATTTTGATTGATTTCAGTATAGAGTGAAAGATATGGAACTAGATTCATTCTCCTGCTTCTGGATATGCAGTTTTCCTAGTATTATTTGTTAAAAAAGGCTGTCCTTCCTCCAGTCCATGTTCTGGCTCATTTATATCCCAGGAATCAACAATTTGGATTTTACCAAGTTAAAAGTCTCTGCATAGCAAAATAAACAATCAATACAGCGAGGACAGAATCCATGGAATGAGAAAAAGTATTGTCACCTCTTCTTTAAACAGAGTGTAGCTAGAACATTAAAAGATCTTGAAAAAAAAGAACACCTAAAAAATAGGAGCCAATTTTTAAAAATGCAGTTGAAACTGACAGTTCTCAGAAGGAAAAATACAAATGGAAAACAAATACATAAAAATGTTTGGCATCTTTAGCTATAAAATCAAAGTAATAATGAGGTTCCTCTCATCCCTTAATAATGGTTATTATTAAAAAACAAAACATGCTAACAAGGATGTGGAGAAAAAGAAACTCTACCTCTGTTGCTGGTGAAAATGCAAACTGGTACAAACATTACAAAAATCAGTATGGAAGGGCTAGAGGAATAGCACAGTGAGTAGAGATTGCCTAGCAAGCACAAGGCCCTGAGTTTTATTCCCCAGCACCATGTAAGTTGGGTATGGTGGTGCACATTTATAATCCTAGCACCTGGAAAGCTGAAGCAGAAGGCCTGCTATGTATTTGAAGCCAGCCTGGGCTACACAGTGAGTTCAGGACCACCCTAGACTACAGAACGAGACCCAGTCACAAAAATATCAGTAAGGAACTTTTTCAAAACTGAAAACCGATAGTCCGTTTGACCGCAGGTATACCTCTTTGTAGCCAAAAGAGTCAAAAGCATCATATAATAGAAATATGTGTATACCCATGTTCACAGCAACACAATTAATACTAGCTAAATCATGGAAGCTGCCTGTATCCTTCAACAGATCAATGGATAAAGAAAATGTGGTATATATACACGGTGTACTACTCTTCAATAAAGAAGGATAAATTTGAGACATCTGTGGGAAAATGGATGCACCTTGAAATCATTATACTTAGTAAAGTGAATTAGACTTAGAAGTCTAAATATTACAAGATTTCTCTAATATGAATAACACAAAGTTATAAATAAGTGAAAGAGCTAAATAACAGAGATGGTAGGAAGTGGGGGATGGAACTGTGGTAAGAGAAGAGGAATGGAGTGTGAGAGATGGAGGGTAGAATGAGAAGATGAGGGTACAGTGATGATTATGTGATATGTATGTACACTGATGCCTTAAGTTTAATGTAACCACTGTGTATCACAAATATATATTAATAAAATAGTAGCTTTTTGAGGAAAATGGGCAATAGATAGATCTCTGCACACATCTGTCAAAAGAACAAAATCACTGACTCACAGATTATATGGAAAAAGTGCCCAACATCAGTAACTATCAGGAAAATGTAACTGAACAGCACAAGTTATCTCACCCAAATGAAAAAAAAAAAAAAAAAAAAAAAACTATTGTCATACAGGGTGATGATACACAGAAAAGGCTATCTTGCATACTGGTGGGAATGTAAATTATCATAACCACTGTGTAAAGCTATAAGCATATTTCTCAAAAATGTCCCGTCAATGGAGCATACATGTAAATAAAACCAACATGCTGAAGAGATACGTGCACTCTCATGTTAAATGCAGCACTGTTCATAATACCAAAACATAAAAAAGTATCCATCAAATAATGAACAGATAAAAAATGTGCCAATATACACAACAGAGTAATATTCAAACAAAATACAATGCAATTCTGTTATTTGTTACGATACGGACAGAACAGGAGATCTTTAGATTAAATATACCAGGCCCACAATGATAAGTACCCTATGACTTCACCAATAGGTGCAAGCTAAGAAAGTTGAGAGTAGAATGGTTGTTATGAGTGGCGGCTCTGAGAGAGGAAGAGTGAAGAAAGACAGATCAGTGGGTACTAAGTTATTATTAGATAGTTCAGGAAGTTTTAGTGTTATTGGGTAGTATGGTTACTATACATAATACATTGTATATCTCAAAAAAATGAGAGAAAAGATTTTGAAAAATTTTACAAGGACATGATAAATATTAAAGAAGATAGTTACACTTAACCAGATTTATATGTTGCATAATATATGCACATATTAAAACAGCACAATTTATTCTGTTAGTATGTGCAATCTTCCTTCTTTGTTTTTAGTAGCTGGAATTAAACCCAGAGCCTGGGCATGCTAGGCACGCAGTCTGTGAAGGATTACATCCCCAGCACTTCTTGAAAATTTTTATGTTTTTATGTATAAGTTAAGATATATTTTAAAATAATATTAAGTTCAGTCGTGAACACAGATGTGAAAATCATGGTATTAAAAATAGCATTTTAGTCACCCAAAATAACATACATCATTCTTACATAGAATTAATTCCAGAGATGCAAATGTGATTCACCATGTGACATAAATCTGTCAACCTAAAACACATTCATTAATGGATTTTTAAAAAATCCCAGGAAATCCAAAATAGCAAACATTAAAAAAATTTTATCAGACTATACAAATATTATGGAAACTAAGAACTTCAGCTTAGTTCTTAGAACAAAAATGAGAACAAGAATATCTGTTAACAGCATTATTATTAAAAGCTTTGATGGTCTGGCTACACAATTAGAAAAGAGAATGAAACAAAAGCTGTAAGGTTAGAAAAGGAAGAGACAAACTGTCTGCAGTTGATTTACTAAGTTATACAGACAAGGCAATAGAACTGAAAAAATATCAAAATGCCTGAGTTTTAACAGAGGAACATTCAAGACAGATTAAAAAATGAAAGGTATCTATATTTCAGCAATAAACAAAGGGAAAACACTAAATACATACCAATCTTGTAACAATGAAAGTATACAGTATTTAAGACTCATCTGGGTAATTCATGAGATGTAAATTACTTTCATGCATAAGTGATATAATAAACTCCATTCCCCTTAAAATTATCATAACATTAAATACAATTCTGATATTTAAAATCTTAACCAAAGTTACACAGGCACTTAGAAAATATGTTTAAAGAATGCTTACAATAAAAAAAATAGATAAGTAGCTAAGTACACTTTAAAAACACAAAGAGAAGACAATAACCCAAAAGTAGAAGTTGGTCACATTTATAGCATATTCATTATAAAGTCACAATGATTTTAAAAAACACAGTATTAAGGGGAAAATAATACAAGCACAGACAATGGTAGACCCCCATATACACATTTATTTTATAAACGAATAGGCATCAAAAACTCCGAAAAGGTAAGATTTGTAATAAATTTGTTAGAAATTACATTCTCATATACATTCTTCGCAATTTTTAGTCAAACTTGTATAGATAAAGCTGCAACATTATTATTTTTAACCTATTAAAAACTGTTTTAAATTTTTGTTCATAGAACAATGACCTGTCTAATTTCCTTTCTATTATTGCTATATATTTTTGAGGGTTCTACATTTTGAAGACTTCTTTCTCTCTGAAAGTTGTAATTTTAAACAGACAGCTTGAGGCAACAAAAGAAAAGCTTGTCTCTTTATTGATATTTTATGAATACTGTATGAAAGACTTTCTTTTTTAAAACTTCCTTCTTTTATTCAATAAGGATATGTTCTCCATTTGCTATGTCAAATAAGGATAGCGTGTACAGCATTTCCATTTCTTAGATTTTATAGGGAAGGAGGCAGCAATGCCCGAGTAATCAATACAGAAAAACATTAGGTAGCAATGTGCACAATACAAATAATTAAAATAACCAAAGTGATAGTCAGGGTCAGGCCATCTGTATTGGTTGCTGGGCTGGACCAAGTTTTTATTATTCACAGTGATGGTTACCTGAGATCTAACAAGTAAGAACCAGCGGAAAAAAACTGAGACATGGCATGTCTAAGAGAATGTGGGCTAAGGCAAGTGCTCCTAGGGAGCTGGCCTTTAAAGGAAGCAAAGACCAATTAGGCTGGAATAGAGACTGAGGAGAGAATTATTGAGAGAGGAGGCTAAAGACAGGTAAATGGACCCAATTATCTAGTACTCTCTAATCCAGGAAAAGGAAGTTGTGTATTTATGTATTGGCTAAAAGACCTTTTATCTGGAAGAAATATAATAACTACAAAAAAGAAAAAAGAATATGTAGCCCAGGCTGAGTCAGGCAATCCTCCTGCCTCAGCCTCCCTAGTGCTGTGATTACAGGCATGCATCTCCATGCTTGGCTTATTTGGTGCTGGAAAATCAAACCCAGGGCTTTGTGCATGCTAGGCAAGCATTTTATCTACTGAGGCATGCCTCCATCCCAGAAACCTAGCTTTAAAAACAACCTTAAAGCATAAGAGTAGAACCTAAGTTGATGAACATATGTAAGTATTATATATTTATATAGATGAACTAATTGTTAATGTTGAGAAAGTGATTTTAAAAAGACTGTAACATTAAGATAGTATGCTTACTGAAGTATCAGAGTAACCAGTCGAATAGCTTCCACAGCAACATCATATTCTTTATCAAGCGTCATTGACACAATGCGATCCTGAAAAAATTTATAAAATAAACCACAGATATAAGTAAGTTTAGGCAAACTTAAGTTAATGTACTCACCTACATCATACAGGTTTATATAAAGAATATGTAGTAAACAACAGAACTAAACACTTGTTATGCTAATATAATTTGCTAAGCTGTAAATAGCATTTATGTGGGAAAAAATAAACTTATCTTAGCATTCATACAGCTTACCTTGAATCGATTTGTGAATAGCTCCAATTTGGGAAATAATTCTCTATTGGTATATAGGCTCTGCAGAGCTTTCAAACACTTCAGCCTGACTTCCCCTTGCTTTAAAAATACAAAAAATACAATCAATTCCATACTATAAAAGTTTTTTTAAAATTCAACTCTCTACGAAGAATAAAATAAAATTACAGCTTAACCATTCAACTTGCTTCATACTGTATAATTCTATTCAGAAAAGACTGACTAGTTGTATAATCTGCGATAAGCTTACTTTTAATAAAAAATGCACTGAAAACCTCCTGGTTACATGAGTAAGCTACACTTTTATCAAACATTTATCTTCCATCCAAGTACTAACCAGGTCCAATCTTGCTTAGCTTTGAAGATCAGAGTGGATGAGGTGTGTTCAGGGTGGTATGGGTATAGGCTGAAATATTTTTCAATTGTGATCATGAGTACTGCTTGCATTATCCCATTTTTCTAAGAGTTTTTAGTTGTTTATAGTTTGAAAAGAGTGTGCTTATTATAAAATAAGCTGGTAAAAAAACCTTAAGTTTCATATTAAAGGGTCATTATTTTTTTCACATAAGAAATACCTACAGGATGTCTTTTAGATTCTGGAGACAGCAGTTACAAAACATATAAATAGCAGAATGTTTAAAATACAGATAAATCTCTAGCACCATATAAGACAGGTGTGGTGGAATAAGCCTGTAATCCCAGCACTTGGGAGGCAGACAGGAGGATTGGTGTGAGTAGAAGGCCAGTCTGGGCTCCACAGTGAGTTCAGGACCAACTTGGGCTATATATATGAGCAAGACCATGTCTCTAAACAAACAAACAAACAAACAAACAAACAAACAAACAAATAAAACGCTATAGTGCAGAGTCCTGAGGGTTCTACTAACTACCAGGTTATTTTTAATAAAATCTTTACCCCAGAGTAAAGTATGTTGGGGATCAAAGTGTACTCAGGTTCATCTAGAAATCTAGCACTCTCAAAGGATTTAACACAGACTGAAATTTTTAAGCTCCAAAAGAAGTAATGTGCCACGACAATATGAATTTAAGATTAGAAAAAAATAGAAAAAATTTATTGTCAATTTATAGTTTGTTACCAACAATGAAAGATGGCAAGTATATTAACCACTCTGGTAGCCGGTACTCAATTTATAAAGCTACTAAAAGGTAGGTCTTGGTGGTACAGGCTTGTAATCCCAGAACTCTGTGAAACAGAAGCAAAAGGATTACAAATTCAAGGATCAAAAAATAACAAAGCTGCAGGTATAGTTGAGAGCAAAGGCCCTAGGCTCAATCCTTGGTACCATTACCACCATTGCCACCAAAAACAATAATAAATAAAGACTACTATAAGAATTAAATCCAGGGGTATACTGGTAGAGGTTTTAGTACACAGTTTTAGAAAACAGGGACTGATCTATTACATTTGCAGATTTATATAATGTAAATGCCCCGTCTATGGCCAATACTGAGCTGTAAATAAAATACCACAGAATGCATTTGTAAAGATATGTATAATTGCTCTCTTGCAACCTGACTGAGACCAATCCTAGTAAATCACTTAATGAGATTTTGTTTCCAAATAAATCTGTAGCACATAGGAGGAAGATGAAGTATCTGGCAGATATTATTGATGTGTAACCCAAATCCCCTTTACTTGGGTAATTCTTTGGGCTCTGCTCATGCTAACTGCGGATACTTGCATGGTTCTCTGGAAAGCTTAACATGGCTGACAATAAACAACCTGCTACAAAGATTCACATATCTCAGTACATATGCTAGAAAATGTTTTGGTTATCCAGAGATTGCGTACATGCATACAACAATGGTAGCGTAAGATACAATGGAACTGAACATATTTCAATTGTCTAGAAACAACAAAGCTCCTACAGTGATGTACCACTCACATGTTTGGGGTAATACTGGAGTAAACAAAACTATTGTGCAGTGTAGAGTACATGTTTGTTAATGATAATATACAACTTTTAAAGCTTACATATCTACTGTTATATACATTATTTTAGTTATATCTACTTCCAAGAAGAAATTTTTATTGTAAAACAGTGTGTCATGTTAAGCCAGCAGAACCCTGTTATAATCTTGTGTTTAGCAAGTCTTTGGTTTAATTCAAGAGGCTACGTAATGACTGAACCATAACATGTAAGTTGGTATGAGTATAACACTCACACGGTGGTGCAATGGCATAACATCACATTTTTTACAATGCATCCCAGTTCTTAAGTAATGCATGAACATCTACATCTAGGACGAAAATCCCTCTCAAGCCTGACTTCTAGTGAATGTAATCTAAGATGTATAGTGCCACGTTGACTTTAATAGCAAGATATTCAGACTGGATTAAAGACAAGAAGGCTGAAAGGTGAAATACTGTCGTATCTGGAAATAGATTAGTAGTGCATATGATAGGAATTTCAACTGTGGCTGAGAGGGAATGGATACGCACTACCTTATACAACAATTTAACCACATAAACTGGGTGCGTTAGCATGTGCATATAATCCCAGCACTTCGGAGGCTGAGGCAGGAGGATGCAATGAGTTTCAGGTCAGCTTGGGCTATATACTGCATTCAGGACCAGTCTGGACGTAGGGGAAGACCTTGTGTCAAAACAAAAGAAAACAAAACAAGTATTTGAAGAAGAAAGGTAAACAGTAACCATAGATACCATTAAACTGAGTGGCTGCTGTTAAGCATCACTGAGATGCTAAAGGGAGTACAGTATCTGATTGCGAGCATGAGGCAAGTTTTTCCTCTTTAGCAAAATTTAAAGAGACATTTGTCTTCTATGGATACAGAATTGACGATGCTGAAGACCAACCTAATACTTAGGTTCAAGTGACAGAATTTAAAAGCAATATTCCAATGACAAAATTAGGGTTGTAACAGGAGATAAGTGGGGTTTAAAGTATCCTGGGTGGAGGCAGGTAATAATCACAAATTTTGATTTTCTTCTCAATTTGTAGTCCTAAAATTATGAATTCTTGTTAGAGGATGCACTGGTATGGCCTTTGCTGAAAAGGCTATGTAGAGGTCTCAAATAAGTCAGTTATCTTAAGGAAAATGCTAGCAGTCATCTTCACTATCTACACAAATCTTCTCTTTTTTCCACTAGACTGAAGTCAAACCTCGGCAGAGAACAAAGGGGGAATTTTGCTCCCAATAACAATGAAGATAAGACAGCAGAATAGCAGAGATAAGGTAGAATCAGTCAACCATTAGATGTAATAGGAAAACGCTATGCTTTGAACAGGGTTTTTCTTCCAAATCTTAATGTGCAAGAAGGATGGTCACTAATGTAATAGTATTGAAAGGTGGTAGAACCGTTTAAGAGGTGGATTACAGAGAGAAGTGACTGCTTGATTATTGTGCTTGCAAGTTAACGTTTGCTCTTAAGAGAAGACTAACTCCTGAGAGAGTACTGTTATATAAAAATTAGCCTGGCCTCCTCCTTGGCCTAATGAATGCTTCTTCCCTCACTATTTGAGTTCTTCACACTCACTTCCACTCTTTTGATGTCATTTGCCACACTGTAACATAGCCAAAAGGCCACACCAGGAGGCGACCAGTTGAGGCTACCTGACCTTGGACTTTCATCCTCCAATATATGCACTGTATACATCTATTTTGTTTAAAAACTTCCTGGCATCTGAACCCCCCAAAAAACCATTATGATATGAGACAAGCCACGAGAAATGTAACAAATAGTAAAGTTGCAAGGTAGCTGATGAGGATATGTAGAAACTGCCTCACAGAATATGGTATTCCACAAGGTAAGATAGCAGGATAGTTAGTGTATTATAAAAACTGTATTATGAAAAGAAATCAGCAGATAAATAATGGTTTAGGACATTCATACCAATATGAAGTTAACACCTTCAGATCTAGGATAGCACACAATGACTTCTTTTCAAACAAAGACTAGAAATTATGGCTGAGAAAAAAAATTACTCATGTAAAGTCACATGGTAAAAATTTATAAAGAGAATAAGGAAATGGACTGAGTTGTATTTTCACCTTGTCCAGTAATAACTTTCAATCAACCATCTCCTCTCCCAAATCTTGATTCTTCACTCTATGATATTTACTGCCTACAACATAAAGTCACCTGAACAATTAAATATGGTTATTTTAAGGACAATTAAAAAAATTTTACTGACAGAATGAAACAATGAAACGCCTTTGGTGCTCTACTATTCTCTGAAGCTATTTCGTTTACAGTAATCTAAATGCTGTACTTTCCCCAATTTCAAACACCATTATTTAAATTTGAGTGTTATTTAATATAAATCTAATGCAATAGCTGTTCAGTAAATATTCTGAATGAACACACAAATATAAAACATAAAAAAGAAAAGAAATTATTTGTTGGGGAAGAAGGTTATATACATTTATCAGATACATTTGTGCAAATTTTAAGAAATGAAATCTTGTAACTATTACATTAACACAATGGTAAGTATTTTATAATGAGTTGTATCTTTACAGAACAATAATTCATGTTCCTAGGAATACTTAAATAGGAATACTGTGAAAGAGTTAAAAAGAATCAAATTCAGGTGGGCTAATGAATGAGCAGATATGTTGATATGCAGTAGGAGAAAGGAAGTAAAGAGGTAGAAATCATCTTGAGAGAGACACAATAACAAAGATAGAAGGATTTTTTTTTTTTTTTTTTTTTTTTGGTGAGCTTAAAAGCAGTAGGATACAGGATATCAACATAAAGAGGAAAAAAAGATGTCAGCAAACCCTTCTAAATACCACAAAGATTCTAATATGGAGAATTAAGCACATGTAAGCAAGTATAAAATACAATGTTCATACAAGATAAGACAGTTTGGATGTGGTCAGTTCCCGTTAGAAACTCAAGTTGAGCCTTAGTTTCCAATGTGAAGAAGCTGAGAGGTCACAGGACCTTAATGAGATGTTTGGCCAAAAGGAGTCTGACCTCCTGAATGGATACATGTTTTTTTTTTTCCCCATAAATAAATTAGTGACTGCAGGGGTTCAGTTCTATTCCCCCCAACCCCCTTGCACATACTTAGTGTCAAGAGGCCCTAACGAGAAGCCAAGCAAATACTAGGGCTATGCTTTTGGACTTAAGAGAACTATGAGCAAAAATAATCTTTCTTTATAAATTAACCAGTTGTAATGTATTAGATAGAACTACAGAAAATGTGCTAAAACTCAAGGTAAAAGCAAATTCAGGACACAACCAATAAAGACAAAATTGTAACGTATAAAAAAAGCAACAATGGTATTGAGTGTAAATCCAAAAAGATTAACATTTTTAGCCTAAAAGAGAGACTATAACTGCTAAATTTAAATAAGGCATATTCTGTATCATCCTTAAAAGCCGAAGCAAAATGAGTTGGGTAGAGAACATTAAGACTACTTTATACTCCATAGTAGAAAAAGACACTGTCTAGCAACCAAAACTTACATTATAAAACTTCAACTTACAGACTATTTAAGAGGATGTTCTAGATTACAACCTCAAAAATCCTAAAATAAATAGTTTTATCAATTTATTGGAAAGAAATATGATAGCCTAAAGATAAAAGCTGTGGTCATAGGGGGTGGTTTCAACTAGAGGAGTTAAACAGGAATTAAAAAATGATTAGTTCTTGAGGAGGAGAAAGAGGACAAGGAAGAGGATCATAAGGAGATTATTATTAGAACAGTAAGGATTAAAGAAAAGAAGAAGAGATGAGAAAGTTTTGATACAACCTTTTCTAAATACAGTGTCTACGGAGGACAAAAGTTAAAGAATTCATGCCACTGAATACAGTACTTATGATATTAAGAGAAATCTACCTCTTCCTTTATCTAAAAATTGAATTTATACAAAAAGTTCAGTGATTACTAAAAAAAAAAAAGTGGTTATCTTTCTTATGCAACATGAAATCATTGTCTCCCAAAAATTTGTACTTGTACATGGAGTTCTCTTAAAAGCATTAACTGCTATATAAATTCAGATGAATACAAGGTAGATGGGGAAAGAAGTCAGGTAATAGTAGTAGAGAGTAAAAAAACTTATACAAAGTTTATTATGAAGAAGATTGACATGCTGAATTTGAACAGTATGTATATACATGTAAAAAAATGTGCTGCATAATTTTCCACATTTCATAACACTGAAGTAAAAATTTAATTAGATAAACCTGAGATGGGCTAACATGCAAAAGTCTCAATTTCACAAAGGATTTAGACAACAAAAACATAGAATCCTAGCTTTCCACTTATTATTTAAAAGGAAATAAATCATTAGGAAGAGGCATTTTCAGGGAAAAAGTCAATACATAGAAACTGGGTTTACCTTCAAAAAAGGTATTGAAGGTAGGGAAAAGAGCTTTTAAATTGACATTAATAAAAATTAAAGCAACTAATTGTGATATTCTTTCTACATACACTCTGGCATCTTATAGCAAAGATAGCCTACAAAATTCCTATAGGGTCTAATTAATGTAATTTGTGGATTTTAAAAATGTTTGACAATTACTAGTATAATCATATTTAAAAAGTAAGTCAGATATGGTAGAGTACTCTTATAATCCCAGCACTATTTAATTGTTCTACATGCTACTAATAAGATACAGAAACTTAGTCTGACAATATTACCACATTTGTCTTTACATTTTTATCTTTAAAAATGTCAATATCTATGATACTCTTAACATGGCACCGTGAGTATAATAATATCAAATTAACTGTTGGGCATGTAGGTGAGCAGTTAAAGCCATTTTTTGCACAGCAAGTACAAGGCCCTGAGTTTGATTCCCAACAGCTAGGCAATGTAGTCCACCTCTTTTACCCCAGCACAGAGGAGGCAATGGCAGGAAGACTGCTGAGAGTACAAGACCAATATGGGCTACAGAGTGAGTTCAGAAATAGCCTGAACCTGTCTCGAAATGTATATATACAGGCACATGATTTCTACATTTCTGAATGTTAGTTCAATTCATGTTAGGTCCTTTATTTATAAAATGTACAATGAAATATCATTTTTAAATCTTCATTATTTTGAAACTTACTTATTCAGAATTCAAAGACATAAGAGTTCTTTTAAAGATAGAGGCTGTTCTAACAAGGTTAAAAGGCAAAACATTTTAAACCAAACACTTTGGGCTCCAAACAAATCTCTTCAGCTTAGATAAAACACTCCACTGGGACATAGCATTAAAATACTCTAAATGAGAAAGCTTAGATTTCGTATAGTAAGGAAAGTGAGAAATCTTTTTTAACTACAAACTAGATGAAGACTATCTTCTTGGCATATCAAATGTGTTCTCTTATAAGTTCAGATACACCTACATGTCATTTTTTATTTAAAACAGCACTTAATCTTAGTAAGGCATAATGGTCACACATAGCCCAATGTCTCAATTTTATCATGACAATCAAGTACACAGTGGTCTTTTATAACAATTAAGCTGTATCTGTCACCTGAAATTTCATATTATCATTAACTCTCAGAAAGTTAACTATTTTATTCTTAGATTCCTAGAATGCTAGAATTCAGATTAGCCTATGTTCCTCTAAAGTTTACAAGATAGTAACTTACCCTGTCATGAAGAGTCCAGCCAACATATTTCAGGTAACTGTCATTTAGGAAGGCATCACTATACATTTTCATCCACACTCCAATCTCTTCAATACAAATGGCTCTAATTTCAGCAATAGCATCACTGCAGCAGTAGAATGGGAGAAGAGGAGACAAATCTTTAATTAATATCCAAAACTTGGAAGTATTCATACTCACTTTCAAAAAATATCAAGTATGAATACTATTTCTTTTACTTTCTATTTTTTCATTTTTGGGGGCAGGATCTTGCTATGTAGTCTAACCATAATTTCTGATGTAGCATTTGTATTTATAATCACAGAGAATTCCAAATTGAATTTTTTTATTTTTTTTATAGGTTTCTGTAAAAGAAACCTACCAGTATCACAATAAAATGACCTTATTTTGATTCAAATGCTCTATTTTTACTGGGACAGGCAATGGCATTTGGAGCTTTCTGAGAACCTTACAACTGTCAGGGACCCAATAAACATCAAGTCTAAGAAAATGAGGATTCTAACATCTAAGTATAGAATAATACAGGGCTCAAAGATACTTTCTCTAAAAAACTGTTTAACTTCTAGACAAGCTGGTAGCACAGTAGGAGTCCTGTTCAATGGCTCTTTACAAGTTTATCCAGAAAATGATATACAGTTAAAAAAAAAAAAAAACTACCTGCTCAACTTAGCCTAGAGAGAGAAGAGGGCTGCAGGAATTAAAAGAAGGTCACAAGAAGGCTGGAAATCCGAAAGATGAGTCACAGTCTAAACAACACATCAGCCGACGAAGCCTAAGCAGCACTGATATAGCACAGTCACAGAAGAGAAAGAAGCTCCGAGCCCAGAGCAGGGAACCATGGGAGCTAATAGCAGTTTGCAGCCCCTGCATCCAGAAAGGTAGTGCAAACTCACTGTGACATTTCCCTTGAAAAAGTCTTCCTGGACTTCAGCAGATCAGCTTGGCAGAAGCAGTTTTGGCAGTGCCATACTAGGAAGTGACAAAGGCAGGAACTATTTTTGAAAAGAGCCCGAGCCTGAGCTTTTTTTGGGTAAAAGAAACCACATTTATAACACGGATTTTGGGGAACTCTTAACTGGTATCTAGATAAACCCTGGCACAGAAAACAGCTGCATAAAAGAGAGAAGAATCAACTTATGAGGTTAGGGTCGAAATGAAAGCAGGCCACAAAGTACAGAGAGCCCTATTCTTGGGATAGGGAAGCCAAGAAAGACTGGAGAGCCTTGCTGTGAGCACTGGGAGTGAATAAAATACACTGAAAGTAATTGGATTGTTAGGTCACCCTTGCTGCATACTCCCAGCACAGAACTCAGTGGATATTTTGCTCTCACTATATCCCCTCATATACGTTTACAGAAAAATCTTGCCTTGTCTATGAAAATTTTAATAATGAGCAAGACTGTAAGAGTGAAGATTAATAAAACTGATGCTAAAAATACAAAAAAATCAGTGAGTTAAAGAATTATTTCTAATAAAGAGTAAGACTGATAAACCTGTAGCCAAATGCAAACAAAAAAGAATGACATCAATGAAATTAAAAATGAAAAAAGGTGAAATCAGGCTGCAGAAATCAATCGTATAGTGGTTAATGCACATGTCTAGTCAAGCCCAAGACCCTGCATTCAATTCTTCAGCACCACATAGAGTCAGGCATGGTGGTGCATGCCTGTAATTGTAGTACTGAAGAGGCTGGGCAGGAGGACTGTCATAAATCAAATGCTATCCTGTGAGTTCAAGACAAACCTGTGAGTTCAGGACAAGTCTGGGCTGCATAGCAAGATCTTGTCTCAAAGAAAAAACAAACACACAAAAAATTCATGCAAACAAAAATGAAATGAAATGGGTAAAATCACAACAGACGCTATTTAAATTATATTTAGAAATATAAGACACTATTTTGAAAACTTACCCATTCAACAAATTCAAGAACCCACAAAAGGGATAAATTCCTAGACAAACAGGAAATGCCAAAATTGCACCAGGAAGGTTAAAAAAAGCCTGTACAGACCAATAACCAGGGATAAATAGAGGAAGTAATAAAGTCTACAAACAAAAGCCAAGACCTGATGAACTCAATGCTAGAATTTTATCAGAACTCCAGACAATAGTGAATGCCAACTTTTTCCATAAAATTGAAAGAGAAGGAACACTGCCAAACTACTTCCTGGAAGCATCACCTTGATCCCCAAATCAGATTAAAGACTTAACAAAGAGAGAAATCAACAGGCTAGTTTCCTTAATACATATGAATACAGATATTAATAAGATACTTACCAAAAAATGCAACGAATTATTAAAAAGATCATACACAAAGGCCAATCTGGTTTCATCCCAGCAATTCAAGAAAGGTTCAATATACATAAATCAACTTAATGAATATGCCACATTAAAAAAAAGGACAAAAATCCCATGATCATCTGGATACAGAAAAAGCTTTTGAGAAAATACAACATTCTTCAATGATAAAAGTATGTATAGAGGATCTTACTCCCAGCTGGTAAATTTAGGACAATCCTCTGGACATCGTTATCCTAAAGGGTGAAAAACTGAAAGGATTTTCCTTCAAAGCAGGAAAAAGACAAGAATATCCACTCTCATCACTACTATTCAACCTACTATTCAACAAAGTATTTGAAACTTTAGTCAGAGCAATAAGGCAGGAGAATGGAATAGAGAATATGCATAGGAAAGGAAGAAGTGAAATTACTCTTATTTGCAGATGGTATGGTCCTCTAAAGAGAGGATTATAAAAAGTCTACCAGAAGATTCTCAGAAGTATTAAACAAATTCAGCCAAGTTTCAGAACACAAAACGAATAGACAAAAATATCAATAGCATTCCTCTACAGCAACAATGAAAACATAGGAAGATCAGAAGAACAATCCCATTCTCAGTAGCTGCAAATACGTTAAATATATATGAATCAACATAACTAAAGAAGTGAAGGACCTCTATACTTAAAACTATAGTATTCCAAAAAAGAAACTGAAGAGAATATAAGATATTGGAAAGATATTCAATGTTCCTGGCAAGGCAAAACCTATACTCAAAACTACAGAATTCAAAAACAAAACAAAAAACAAAACAAAAAAAATGAATTTGAGAATATTAGGTTTTGGAATGATACCCGATCTTCCTGGCTAGGCATTCTTTGGTAAGTATCAAAATAGCCACACTAGCAAAACTGATACAAAGATTCAATGCAATATCAGTAAAAGAACCAACAGCATTTTTCACACAACTAGAAAAAATAATTTGAAAATCTGTAAGGAACCAGAGAAACCCAGAACAGCCAAAACAATCACAAGCAACTGGCATCACAATACTGACATCAAACTATAGTAAAAAGCAATAGTGGTTAAAAAAAAAAAAAAACATATGGCACTGGTACAAGAACAGACAGGTGGATTGATGGAATCGAATTGAAGATGCATATATAACTCTGAGCACCTTCAGTAATCCAATCTGTGACAAAGAGACCAAATGCAAACTAAAACAACACTGAGGTTCCACCTAACTTCAGCAGGAATGACTGAGAGCAAGAATTCAAACAAAAAAGGAAAAAATCAAACATCAAATGCTAGTAAGGTTGTGGGGGA
Source organism: Ctenodactylus gundi (assembly GCA_004027205.1). Lineage (NCBI taxonomy): Eukaryota > Metazoa > Chordata > Mammalia > Rodentia > Ctenodactylidae > Ctenodactylus > Ctenodactylus gundi. The sequence goes on from PVKB01000440.1 coordinate 559,727, forward strand.
TAAATGACTTTTCTACATTGTTGTTGGAATTGTAAACTAGTACAACCAATACAGGAAGCAATACAAAGATTCCTCAAAAAACTGAAAATGCATATCCCATCTGACCCAGCTATACCTTTCTGTGTATCCTGCCAAGGGATAAAGTCATCATACAAGAGTGATACATATATACCCATAATTATAGCTGCATAAGTTATAACCGCTAAATTTTGAAAACAGAAAATATATCCATCATCAGATTAAGGGATAAAGAAGATATGGTATATTTACACAACTGAGTACTACTTGGACGTAAATAAGGATAAATTTCAATAATTTGTAGGAAAATGGATTGAGACCACTATGTTTAGCAAAATGAATCAAACACAGAAAGCTAAATAGCACATGGCTTCTCTAATGTGAAAACAACCATAAAAAAATAAAAAAGAGAGAGATAGAAGAACGTAGGAAAATAGGCTCTGTGAAGAGGAAACAGGGAGATGTGGCTATGGGGTGGTGAGTGGGTAGGAATGGGGAAAGAAATAAAACTGATTAAGATGAGAGATATATAAATGCACCATGACCTCACCGGATTTTTTTTTTTTTTTAAATATAGTGCCTCTCCCCAAAGTTCAGGCTATTCCTGCACTCATTATGCAGCTGAGGCTGGTCTTGAACTCACAGCAATCCTCCTGCCTCGGCCTGCCAAGTTCTGGGACCATACATGTGCGCCAACACACCTGGCCCATGTGGTCCTGAAGGAATCCAAACCAGGACCTGGTGCTTGCTAACTATCATTGTATATTGTGGAACTACACTTATAAAAGAATAAAAAAGAATTGTTAACAATGTAGCACATATTTAATAAAAGAAAATTACCATTCTGCCCATATTCCTATGAGGCAAAACCATATACAAAATAGTATCACTTACAACTGTGTAACAGTTTATAAACCTAAAATCTTGACCATTTATTGACAAAACTGTTCAAGCATATATATATATATATATATATATATATATATATATATATATATATATTTAATATGTTTATGCATAGAGTAAAGCTCACCACACTCTTAAGATCTTATATCTTTATTTAATCTTTAGGTTGAGCAATGGAGAAAAAATCCACTTTAGTTAAAATTGCACTGACTAATCACTGTACTGGGCACTACCATTATGAGGCAGTGGCAGAACAAGTCCAAAAGTCAGGATTCTGGGACACCGCCCACAGGACTCTTCATTAGTTCAAGCATCTGATGTAATCCTCCTCCAACGTCTGATCATGAACAAATACAATATTAACACTTACTTTTTATCTTTTAGCAGATTAGCCCTACCTTAAAAAACCAACCAACCAACCATGTCCAAAAGTAACAAAATCACGTGAAACAGCCTGAAACCTCCGAACCTGTGAGGCAAAATACACTTTTCTTACTTTTAAGCTAGAGATGAGGAATATTTTTTCTGACAATGGCCATTTGGGTGTTTATGCCATTATTCACAGATCATACAAAATTATCAAATGGTATATTTGGTAAGACATTTAATTAACTAACTGTTATTATGACAGTTACACTGATAGGCAGGACATATGGCTTAAGAGGCAGATGCTCCACACCTCTGTAAATTGAAGCTGTTCAAGTATTTGTGACATTGATGAAAATGTGACTAACCTTATGGTGTAATGTAGTAAATATTCCTTCTTGAAATGTATGTATACTCAGTGTAGAATATGATCAACATATATAAGACAATGTTTTATACATAAAAGTGAAATTACTGAGAATAAATATGTCAACTTTATTATATTATTAAAATTTATTTCTCAATAATCGCTTTACAAGGATATACTTATACAGCACCAATGCCAACACTACACACACATCCAACAAACTAGGACATATTTCCAACACAAGAACTTTTACTACAAAATCTACCATATAAAATGTATGTATGATATATCAGTTGCACAAATGACAACATAGGTATAGAAGTATCATGGATATTCACAATATAGTGTTATCTTTAAAACAACAAAATAGTAACTCTCTAGCAACTGTCTTTAAAGAAACTGATGGATTCCCTGAAAAAGAATTCAAAGTAATGATATCAGGGAATGTAAGTTATCAAATGCAGAGAAAAAAATACAATAAAATTAAGAACTTGGGTAAACACAGATTAAAAAAGACACACACAGACATTGTGAAGTTTAAGATGTCATACATAAAAAAAAATCAGCAGGCAACCTCACCAACAGACAGGATCAGGGAAGAGGAAAACATTTATGAGCTTGAAGATAAACCTTTTAAAATGAACAAGACAGAAGATGGGAGGGGAAGAGAAAAAGGAAGGGGGATTCAAGTTGTTTGAATGGAGATGTGTACCATATCTGGGACCAAAGTAACACGCATGTATCTGCATTTTTTACTTTGGGAAAACAGTGTAAATCAGCGAGACAGACTGGAACCTTGTAAGATTAATCAATCTGGGAGTATAGCAAAGAAAAAGAAACAAAACAACCTGGCACCTACCATCTTTACTCTACAACTGGGAGAGTGGAAGACTACTTCTGCAGACATAAAGGAGAGTGTGAGACTTCTTGTATCACCATGGACACTGCCAATTCTCCATATTGAGAAGTTTCAAAGTCCTCACAGCTTTGCAGCCTGCTTAGATAAGTGAACTCAAATATGCACAGTAGCCTTGTTTTGAAAAAAAGATTCCTACATCCCCTTCCAGTGAACTCTTAGGCTGTTATGGTAAGAAGCTGCCTTGAGAAATGAACTACTCTCTGATTTGAAGCTGCTCTAAGAGGTCAGACACCTCTGCTAATTCCATCTGCTAATTCCAATCTCTGGACTCCATAGATATTCCACTGCACAGGTTAAGGGAGGCAATGGTCTCAGATATCCAATTGAACCCAGCAGCGACTATGATCCAAGTCCAAAGGGTGCCATACACCATATACGATGGGTTTTGTAATGTGGAAGACATTGTCCTAGAGAGCAAGAAGATGAGGGTGCTGACTCTCTGATAACAAGGGATTGAATACTGTGCCGGGTAAAGAGAGATGCTGATTCTACTCATAAAGCTTCTTTCCTTGGAACCTGCTCAGTTGACTATTGCCATTAGGGTTGAGAGGGACACTACAGTTACTGCTTCTAACCCTCTAGTAACATTCTGGAGTTTCATTGAGCAACTCTGCTCTTAAATTTTTGAAGAAAACAGAGACCCTGAACTTCATGTACTCCATAGGTACACACTGCCAAAGAGCAAGAGAGAAGAACACAATGGTTCCCATTACAATACCATTCTCATATAGCCCTCATGTCTGAATTACTAATTTTATTGTGGAAAAGCAACACAGTGACCACCTCACATGCACTAATGTCAGCACCACACGTGCCTGAAGCACTAGAGTGTAACTACTATTGCATGACCTCAAGAGATGGTGGGTCTCTACAACACTGCTGTTGTATGTATCCCCAAAGTAATTAATCACAGAAAAATAAGGTATAAGGAGATTATATTAGTTTATCAGAAAAGTCATGACTCATTTTTTCATAACAGTTGGTATGGGTTTCTCTTTGGAAGTACTAGAATCATTCACATCTGTTACTGCTTTTTGTCATTTGATAACTGACAGTTCCAGCTTCATTCTGGAAAAAAATTGGTTTGCTTGAATTTTGGAGATTTCACAAAAAAAAAAAAAAAACCTGAAGATGGAAAAAACAAACTGCTTTTTTGCATATTTTCCTATTTCATACAGGAAAATAAAGGTGTCAAACTTGTGAAAGGTTGTGTACAGTTCATGGTGATAAAGCTCTCTAAGAGTATCAGTGGTTCATGAAAAGCTGTGCCAGTCATTTTGATAATAACAACAGTCCTTGGTGATGGAGGGCCAGCAATCTTGACAATGACAAAATAAAGGCATTGACTGAGTCTGCAAACACATGCAACATCGGCCACTCAAGCATTCATGACTACCTGAAGAGGCTGGGATACAAAAGCAAGCTTGATATTTGGGTTTCTCATAAACTTAAAAAAAGTTCATTTGATGACATGATTAAACACATAAATATGCTCATTAAACATGAGGAAAATGTTTCTTTTTTGAGGGAACTGACAATTGGTGATGAGAAGTCAATTGTTTACAACGTGGTGCCCTAAGAGTCTTAGTCCTGATGTGGTAATTTGCCTCTATGAATTGAAAGCAGATGTTCTCAGAGAAAGTGTACACTCTCAGTGCAATGGGATTTTAATGGTGTGCTGTCTTTTGAGGTCTTACTGAGGAGCCAAACAACGAATTTGAATGTGTGCTGTCAAAAAATGAACAATCTGAATGAATCCTTATCCAGAAATATCCAGAGCTCGTTAATTGTCAAGGAGCTGTGTTCCATCACAACAACAAGAGATCACACAGAAGTCTTATCACCCATCAAAAAATTATTAGAGCTTGGATGAGATATGTTGCCATACCCAGTGTACTCGGCTGACCTTGTGCCATAAGATTTCCACTTGTTTTGTTCTCTCCAAAATTCCCTGTGTAGTATTATATTCAATTCAGATGAGGCTGTAAATCAGCACCTTGTTGAGTTTTTTTTTTTTTTTTGCCAATAAATACAGGTCCTTCTATGAATGAGGAATTATGAAGCTCACTGAAAGATGGCAAAGGTTATCAAACAATTCGGGCAATATATCACTGATTGATTTTTGTTCTTTATGTAAATAAAACATAGGAAAATATGTCATGTCTTTTCTGACAATCCAGTATTACTATTCCAAAGCTGGAAACAAAAGCAACATTGCATAATAATATAACACCCTAAGAATTTCCTTGAAGGGAATGCTAAGAAGGCATTCATAAAATATCAGAAAAGACTGATTTATCAGATGTGTAACTTCTATCATAGGAACACTAGAAATAGATAAGGTATTGATGTTTCCAAGAAAACATAATTCCACAAAACAAGCACAAATGAAATAGAACTGATAAAATGTGTTATGAAAAATTTACATTATAAAAAAGGAAATTGAACATGAATTAAGAAAAGCACTTAAGACATTTGTGACATATTTTTAAAATTTTGCATTTTGTGACTACTCCAATGAGAAGACAGAAAAGTTAAAGGCATAGAAAATCTATTCAATAAAATAACATCAAAAGCTTTCTTAATCTTGGACAAGTTATGCCATGCAAATGGAATGATTATAAGACCCCCCAAAAAAGATATTTAGGGCAGCATAAAAAATTTAATTTGTTCAAAGTACATGTTAAAATCTAAAAGAGAAAAGAGCCAAGTCACATTTTGGGGCACCTCCATTAGATTAACACAGATTTTTCAGCAGAATTTTTACAAGCAAAGAAAAGTTTCTGCAAAGGAAAGGAAATAATCAACTAAGTGAAGAGACTCAATGGAGTGGAAAAGATATTTCTCAATAAATTAATTAAAGGCTTAATATGCAAAATACATAAGAAACTCAATAAATTCAGAAAAGAATTATGTAACAATTTAAAAATGGATAAATGATCTGAATAGACATCACTCAAAACAAAAACAAAAACAAACAAAAAATTGAAATACAGCGCTGGAAGAATAGTAATGGTTAAAGCATTTGCTTCTCAGGTGTAAGGCCCTGTGTTCAGTTCTCCAGCATCCCATAAAGCTGGGCGTGGTGGTGCATGTTTCCCAGCATTCCAGAGGCTTAGGTGAATCCAGGGTCAGCCTGGGTTGCACAGTGAGTTCAAGACGGTATGTGTGTGTGTGTGTGTGGGGGGGGGGGGGGGGAAGGGGCGATGACGATGACAAAGAAATACAAATATCTTGCAAGAATATGAAAAAATGCTCAGTGTCACTGCTCTTCATGGAAATGCAGGTCAAAACTACAGTATCATCACGACCTAGTTAGAACTAATTCTACTGATTATAAGACAGTAACTAGCAGAGAGAATATTATGCTCAAAGATTCCCGAACAAAACCTCACTTCAACCAGCAAAAACACACCAAGTTGGGTGTAGCGGTGTGTAACTGCAACCCAGCAATCTGGGAAGCAGAGGCAGGAAGATCTCAAATTCAATTCCAGCCTGGGGAACTTGGTCATTTAGGAAGACTCTGTCTCAAAAATAAAATTAAAAAAATAAATAAAAAGAAATGGCTGGGTTGTAGATCAGTGTGAAGGCTCTGGATTTAATTTCTGCTAAAATAAAACAAAACCAACAATATGAAAACAAAACAAAATAAAAAAAATCCCACCTTACGTAAACTGAAACTGAAGGGAAAGAAAGAAACATACTGGCAGGCGATTGACTGCCTGAAAGGAGACAGCAGCCTGCCCCAAATGCAGAACAAGCAGGATGGCCCTCCCTACACCTGCAGGTGCCTTGCAACCTCGCCACCTAGTGCCACCTGTTTCTCACTTGAACTCATGGTAAGTAGTACTCACAACGCTGTGCTGGGCAGAGTCAGGTACAACTGAGAACATCACTGGACCATTAGCTTGACTGAACACTTGAGATATCCTGACTGCAGTGCTGTCCCTAAAAGAAGTAGGACAAGAAGATACAGGCCTCTCATACACTTAACATGGGGGATAGAAGAGTTCATCAACACTACCTGACCCACAACAAAAAACGATTAAAACGGTGAGGAAATGAGGTAATAAATCACCCAAGAAAAAGGCAGATATGCCAACAGCAGATACCATGGGTCCAGACAAAGCTGACCCTATGGGAAATGAAGTTGAAAGAAAAGGAGAGCTAATGGCAAAACAGCTGAAGGAAGACATATTAGAAATGCACAAAGAACTCAAAGAAAAGATATTCAATGACACAACAGCCAGTATGTATAACAAGTTGAAGGAATATAAAAAAGAAACACATAAAGAGATAAAGGGAGTGCAAGACATGAAGGTACAATTCCACAGAGATATATACAAAGAATGAAAGCTGAACTCCAAGATATAAAAAAATCACATGAAAAAACAAGAAATAAGCACCACCATTTCAAGGATAAATTATCAGGATAAGGTGGACTACAGTGGATCCCACAGTCAGTGAGAAACAAAAAATAAAAAGACAATAAAGAGACTAGATGCAACAGCTGATGATTCTGATGAAACCACCTCAGAATTATGGAAGCGTCAGAGAAAAAGGAGGACAGAAAAGGACTAAAGAACATGTTTAAGAAAATTAGGGAATGAAACTCCTTAAATATTGGAAAAGAAATGAACACTGAACTATTGTAGATGTTTAAAATTCCAAGTAACTTTGACCAGAAGAGAACATCCCCACAGGCATATCATAATTTAAATACAAGAGACTTAACACAAGAAGGAATATTAAAAGCTGCTAAGAGAAAAACAGAATGTAACCTACAAAGACAAACTCATCAAGATAACTACAGACTTCTCAACACAAACTCTAAGGGCAGGAAACCATACAGTGATATCATCCAAGCATTAAGAGAACATAAATGCCAACCAAGACTGCTGTATCCAGCAATATTGTTGCTCAAAATACAGAAAGTTAAAATTTTTTCCTGATACAGAAGACCTAAAGAAATCCACATCCATTTGACCAGTAATTGCCAAAAACCGAAAAAGGAAACTTAGAGACAGGTAGACAAACAGCATCGAAGATTCACGTGAAAAGTAAACAGCAGAAAGAGAATGAACCAAAAGAGTATAGATCAAAGAACACTGAAGCACTATAATGATAATAGGAAGTAACAAATATTCTACGATAACAATATTGAATGTTAATGGTCTCAACTCACAAATCAAAAGACAGAAACTGGGCAACTGGATTGAACAAGAACCCACAGTTTGTTGTTTCCAAGAGACTTATTATACTCATAAAAAAAACAGACCAAAAACAAAAGGATGGAAATCAATACTCTTTGTAACTTGACAAAAAAAATAAGCAGGGGTTGCTATACTTTCCCCAGACACAGTAGATTTCAAAGAAAAACAGATCAGGAGACACAAAGATGAGTATTATATAGAGGTTAAGGGAACCATTAAACATGGAGAAACAATAATCATCAGTACATACACTCTCAACTCTGGAGCACCTAGTTTTGTGAAACAAAAACTACTGGATATGAAAAGCCACACAGGCTCCAATATGACCATAGAGGGAATCTTAAATATTCCATTATCACAGATGAGACAGGTCAACTAGACTGAAAATAAACAAAGAAGTATTGTAGTAAAACCACATAAATAGAAAAATTGGATTTAATGAGTATCTACAGTGTTCCACCCCACATCAACAGAATATGCTTTTTTCTCAGTAGCACACAGTACATCTTCCAAAATGAATTCTTTATATGCCATAAGGAGTATTTAAATAAGTACAAAGGACCTGAAATAATTCACTGCTTATTTTCAGACCACTGTGGAAAACTGGAAATGTGGAAATGAACAACAAAGAACAGGTCATAGAAGAAGAAATTAAAAACATCCAAGAGTTAAACTATGAAGGGAGCAAATCATACTGGAACATGTGGGAAACAATGAAGGTCATACTAAGAGGAAAATTCGTAAGTATAAATGCACCTATCAAAACAATGAGAGCAATCCAAAATACACAATTTAATGATGCACCTCCAGGCCGTAGAGAATCTACAACAATCCAAATCAAAAGTAATAGAAGAAAAAAAATTTATAAACATCAGAACAGAAATTAATGAAAAACTACAAAAACTAAAAAAAAAAAATTCAAAGAGCTTGTTCTTTGAAGGAATGAAAGAAAAGATCTTATCAATGCTGTAAGTAATCAAGGGTGAAGCAGCAAGAGAAGAAGAGACATTATTCTACCAAGGTAACCCCTTATGAATTACTGCAGATTTCTTAAATGCAAACTTGAAATGCCAGGAGAGCCTGCAGCAAAATCCTTTAAGCTTTAAAAGACAGCAAGTATCAAACCACATTGTTGGATCCAGATAAATATTCCCTGAAACCTTCAAGGGAAGTAAAATGTTTTCGGGACCAAGAATGCCTAAAGAAATCTGTGATCACTAGCCCAGCACTACAGAAAATACTGGAAGGAATTTGAGAGAAAGAGAGACAAGCAGCCCCAAAGAACACAGAGGAATGAAAACATTTAAAGAGAAAGTACAACAGAAAGAAAGAGAAAAGAACCAACATTAGAAGAACAAGACAATGACATGATTCATTACAATCTTACAATAATTACTCTCAGTGCTAATGGTCTTAACATGTCGAACAAAAGACACAGACTGGCAAGGTGGATCAAAAAACAAAACCCAACAATTTGTTGTCTGCAAGAGACACATCACCCACAGAGAAGCACACAGAGTGAAACTAAAAGGCTGCAAACTAATATTGCATGCTACTGTCACCTGGAAACTAGCAGGAGTAGCTACACTACTCTCAGACACTGCAGACTTCAAGCTCAAACAGATCAGAAGAGAAAGATGGTCACTATATAGTAGTAAAAGGAACAATCCAATGGGAAGGGCTCACAATTATAAACATATCTGCACCCAATGTAGGAGCAGCAAATTACTTATAACAGAAACCACTGGAAAAGAAGGACCAAACAAGCTCCAATAAAATCATACTAGAGTACTTCAATATCCCACTTTCACAAGAATGTCGACCATACAAAAAATCAACAAAGAAACAACAGAGCTAAATCACACCATGGAGAAAATAGACTTAACAGATATCTACAGACTATTCTACCCAATATCAGCAGGATACACCTTTTTCTCAGGAGCATATGGGACTTTTTCCCAAATAGACCATATCATTGTTAAATAAATGCAGCATACCTGAAATCATTTCCTGCATACTTTCAGACCTTAATGAAACAAAATTAGAAGTCAATAACTAAAGTTAGTATATGAACTATTTAAATAAAAGGAGAGTATTCAAGAAATAACAGATCACAGAAGAAACCATGAAAGAAATCAAGAGCTTCTTAAAGTTAAATAACAATGAAAGTGCATCACACCAGAATATGTGAGACACAATGAAAATAGTATGAAGGATATTTATAGCAATGAGTGTACATATTAAAAAAACCTAGAATTAATAATTAAACAATCAGATCAAGGTCTTTAAGAAACAGGAGCAAGTCAGATCCAGATAGTAGAAGGAAATTATAAGAATCAGAGAAGAAATCAGTAAAATTGAAACCAAAAAAAAAAAAAATAGAAAAGATTAGTGAATCAAAGAGTTGATTCTTTGAAAGAATAAGATAAAAAATCCTCTAGCAAAACTGACCAAACGAAGGAAAGAAATAATCTAGATAAATGCAATAAGAAATGAAAAAGGCGAAATCATAACAGAAACTGTTGAAATTCAAGAAATCATCAGCAACTGCTTCAAAAACTATATTCCAACAAATTTATGAACTAAGAAGAAATGGATAAACTCCTTTACACGTATGATATTAAAAAATTGAACAAAGAAGATATAAAAATCTTGAATAGTCAATAACCAGAAAGAAAATTGAGGCAGTCATAAGGAATCTACCAACAATGAAAAGCACAGGACCTGATGGATTCACTGCAGAACCTATCAGAACTTCAAGGAAGAGTTAGTGCCAATGCTCCTTAAACTCTTTCATGAAACTGAAAGAAAGGGAACACTGTCCAGGTCCTTCCTGGAAGCACGTATCATCTTAATTCGCGAACGAGACAAAGATCCCCCACCACCCCAAGCCAAGAAAAAAAAAAAACCCTACTGGTCAATTTCCTTAATGAATATTGATGCAAAAATCCACAGTAAGATACTCGCAAATAGACCAAAACAAATTATTAAAAAGATCAAAATGACCAAGTTGATTTCATCGCAGGGATGCGAGCCTGTTTCAACATATGCAAATGAATTAATGTAATACATCACATCAACAAAAGCAAGAACAAAAAACCCATATATCTCAACAGATGTAGAAAAAACTTTTGACAAAATACAACACCTGTTTCTGAGAAAAACTGAAGAAAAGAGGTATAGAAGAACCCTACTTCAAGCTAATAAAAGAAATTTATGACAGTTCTACAGCCAACATTACACTAAATGGGGAAAAACTAAAAGCACTTCCCTTCAAACAGGTACAATATAAGGGTGTCTACTCTCCCCACTTCTATTTAACATAGTACTCTGAAACTCAGCTGGCACAATCAGGGAAAAAATTGGAATAAAGGGAATACGCACAGGAAGGGAAGAAGTCAGATGACATGATCCTTTGTATAGAGGACCCCTTATTTGCAGATGACATTAAACTTTACATAGAATACCCCAAAACCTCTACTAGAAGACTATTAGACCTCATAAACAAATTCAGCCAAATTGCAGAATATAAAATCAACACACAAAAAACAGTGGTATTCTTCTACAGCAAAAAAAAAAAAAAAAATACCCACAGAGGAAGGAATCAGAAAAATAACCCGATTCACGATAGCCCCGAAAAAGTTAAATACCTGATAATCAACCTAACAAAGTGAAGGATCTCTATACTGAGAACTATGATACTCTAAAACAAAAATGCATTCTCTGTTCCTGAATAGACTTAACCAAACTAGTTAAACTGGCCATATTACTACAATTTATATACAGATTCAGTACAATCCCAATCAAGTTACTAGCAGCATTTGTTACAGAACTTCAAAAACACACTGGGAAAAAATATTTACCACCAACATCTCAGATAGAAGCTTATACCTAGAATATACAGGGAGCTGAAGAAAAGTAAGCCTACCAAAATAAAAGACCCTATTGAAAAGTGGGCAAATGAAATGGAGACAGTTCACTCATGAAGAAATGCAAAAGGCCAACAGATGCATGAAAAGATGCTCAACATCTCTAGCCAGAAGAGAAATGCAATCAAAACAATGCTAAGATACCATCTCACCCCAGAGAGAATGGCCTACAACAACAAGTCAAATAACAATCAGTGCTGGCAGGGCCCTGGGGAGAAAGGAACCCTCCTGCACTGCTGGTGGGAATGTAAATTCCTACAACCACTTTGGAAAACAGTATGGAGATCTCTTAAAAGACTAGAAATAAATATCTCCTTCCATCCAGCGACACCCCTCCTGGGAATATATCCAAAAGAAGCCAAAAAAACACACAACAGAGACATATGTATACCCACGTTCACAGCTGCACAACGAACAAGCAAAAATATGGAAGGAACCAAAATACCCATCAACAGATGAGTGGATAGACAAAATGTGGCATTTATACAAAACGGAATACTATGCAACAATAAAGTCCAATAGTGTGGAGGCTTTTGCAGGCAAATAGAAGAAACTAGAGAACATCATGCTTAGTGAAGTAGGTCAGAAGCAGAAGGTGAAACATTGAATGGTCTCTCTGATATGAGAGACCCAGATCACAACACCTATGGAACTTAAGACAAAAGACAAAGTGAAAGAGGGGAGTAGGGTGAGGGACGAGGGAGGAAAGGGTGGGTAGAGGGAGCGACAAAAGGACAGTGGGAAAGCCCTTGTCACCTTGACAAGATATGTATGTGCACGAAATGCTCAACTCCATTGTAAACCTTGAATTTTGCACATATACCTATCAATAAAATGTAGGAAAAAAGTATAAGACATGTATTTGAAAGTAGAGGTTGACATGGCAGTATAGGGTCAGATGTCTTCAGGGACTTAAGTTACGGTGACAGGATCTTCCTTGTCAGGTTGGGCAGAGTGGGCCAAGGGCAATGATTAAGGGACAAGGGCTATAACAGTGTGTCCTGACTAGAATTTCTCCGCAGCTCTCTGACCTAGCACCCTCACCTCCAATCAGAATGAACTGAACCAAATTCTTGGGTGGGCAGTACCAACTGTCTCCCTCTGATAATAATGGTGATTTAGAAATGAGGTGGGAAGGGTATTGCCCTTGCTGTATTAACTGGTGTTTGTCTTGACTGTGTCCATTGGTGCCCCAGATTGCTCTAATATGAGAAAAGCATACCATACAAAAGCAAGAGATACAGAAGAAAGTGAGAAGATGGATTCTGAGAAAGAAAGAAAAAGGTGGGGATAAGATGATGGGAAAGAGAAACGGAGGTGAAATTTTAAAAAAAAATCATTCACCATGATCAAGTTGGCTTCAATCCTGAGATTCAAGGATGTTCTAACATATGTAAATCAATTAACATAATATACAACATTAATAAAAGAACAAAAACCATATGATCATCTCACTTGGTGCAGAAAAGTCCTTTGACAAAAATCCAACATACATCCAGAATAAAAAAACCTTGAGTACAATTAGCACAAATGAACTTTAACTCAAAATGATATAAACTAGAAATATCAAACCTATTGCAAATATCATAATAAACATGAAGAAATTGAAAGCATTTCCCCTTACACCAGAAACACAATAAGGCTGTACCACTCCTACACAACATAGTTCTCAATACCCTAGCTAGAGCAATCAGGTAAGAGAGAGAAATAAAGGACATAAACATTGAGAATGAAGAAGGGAAACTACCCTTATTTGAGGATATGATAATATACACAAAAGACGACAAAATTGGGCTGGAGGAATGGCTCAGCAGTTAAAGCGCTTGCCTAGCAAGAGCTAAGCACCCTAGTTCAATTCCCCAGCACCATATAAGCTGGGCGTGGCAGCGCACACCTGTAATCCCAGCACTCGGGAGGCTGAAACAGGAGGATTACTGTGAGTCCAAGGCCAGCTTGGGCCTTGGAAGTGAGTTCAGGACCAGGCAGGACCACAGAGTGAGACC
>PVKB01000440.1:573547-754835 GCA_004027205.1 Ctenodactylus gundi
AAAAAAAAAAAAAAAAAAAAAAAAAAAAAAAAAAAAAAAAAAAAAAAAAAAAAAAAAAAAAAAAAAAAAAAAAAAAAAAAAAAAAAAAAAAAAAAAAAAAAAAAAAAAAAAAAAAAAAAAAAAAAAAAAAAAAAAAAAAAAAAAAAAAAAAAAAAAAAAAAAAAAAAAAAAAAAAAAAAAAAAAAAAAAAAAAAAGTACCAGAAGATGACAAAATTGCCACCACAAAACTTTTAGAAGTGACTAAAATATTTAGTGACACTGCAGATTACTAAATAGAAAAAAAAAAAAAAACCAAGGCCATTTCTGTACAACACTAATAATGAAGGAAAAAAGCTGACAGGAACAATCCTGTTGTCAACAGCTGCTCAAAAAATTAACTACCAGGGAGTAAAGCTAACTATGGAAGAGAAGGACCTCCACAAAGAAAACTATATAATGCTGAAGAAAAAAATAAAACTGAAGAAGAATTAGAAAATAAAAAGACAACCCCTGTACCTGGACAAGCAGAAATCCCTTACTTAAGCCACCAAGAAGAAGGTAGACACTGACCACAAGGTCTGCTCAATTTTTAGTTCAAATCAGAAGAACCAGGAAAAGGGGTCGCGAGGATGATTCACTATTAAAATAAGAGACCCAAATAAATAAAATCTAAGATTAAATACAAAATATCACAATTGATACTGAAACATTAAAGATAATTGTTAGGGTGTATAAGGAAAAGTGCTTATCAAGAAGCTAAAAACCTAGAAGAGAAGGGTAATGTCCTAGAAACATATCCCTACCAACATGTAACACCAGGGACAAAGAAAACTTACACAGAACAAAGACAATAAGGCATCAGTAATAATAGAGTCTACAAATTTTAAAAAATGCTTAGGTTTAGATGGCTTCATGAATATATTTTTCCAATATTTAAAGAAGTAATAATGCCAATTTTCCGTAAACTACTCAAAAGCTGAAAGTCACAGAACAGTTTCAAACTCATTTTATGAGAACATTACCCTAATAACAAAAACAAACAAGTGTACACACAAAAAACTCTACCAATCAAATTTTCTCATGAATAGATGTAAAACTTTGCAACAAAATATTATCAAATCAAAATCAGCAATATATGTATGAATCAGAATGAATCCTGGGGCCATCAAGCAACAGTTATTCCAGGGATGCAAGGGTGGTTCAGAGCAATAAATTAAGCATATCACTTCAACAGAATGGAAGAAAAAATCAGAAAGAATCAAAAAATGATAAATGAAAAAATGATAAATTCAACATTCCTTACTGACAAAAACTTGGGAAGATGAAACATATTTCAACCAAAATAAAGGCTCTCTCTCTCTTTCTCTCTATGTATATAAATGATAAATCCACAGCCAATATCTTAGTGAAGAGAAGAAAGCTGAAATAATTACTTCTAAGATTAAAAAAAAAAGATGTTCACTGTCACTGTTCTTTCTATACTTTTTAACCTTTAGGCAAAGAACAGGCAAGAGATGAAGCATGCAAGTAGGAAGGGATGAAGTAAAACTGGCTCTTTTTGTAGGTGACAGGATTTAATACACATTAAAAAACCCCTCAAGAATGCATTAAAATTAGTCAAAACTAACGAATTCAGTAAAATTACAGATCAACATACAAAATTCAGGAGTTTTTTTAGCAGCAATAACAAAATTGTTTAGAAAATCATTAAATATGAACATTTCCTAAAGTTACCTACAGATTCAATGTGATTCTTTTCCCCTCATTTTATATATATATATATATATATATATATATATATATATATGCAATACATAATGATCTTAAGTATTTTGTGCATAAACATATTGTGGCAAAATTACAATCTTCCCCCTCACTCCGAGTCCCAACAGATCCCATTAGTTCTCCATTTATTTCTATGAAAAGACTCCATTCTGCATTACTCATATCATAGAATCTTTAACCTTCTTTGTCAGACTCACTTCACCAAGCAAGATAGTCTCAAGTTGCATCCATTTAACTATAAACGCCTCAAAACTACCTGTTTTTATAAAACAATAGTATTCCACTGTGCACAAACACTACAATTTATATATCCACCTGTTTGTTGGTGGGTATTTTAGTGTCTTCCACATTTTAGCTACTATTATCTGTCATCCTATGAACAAGGGTATACATGTATCACTGTTAAATGGTGTTTTTTATCTCTTTTAGAAAAATTCACAGGAGATATATCGCAGGATCAAAGGGAATATTTATTTTCAATCTTTTGAGAGACTTCAATACTTCTTTCCATGGAGATTGTACAAGTTTACATTTCCACCAACAGTGTAAGAGGGTTCCTTTTACCCACAGTCTTAACTGCACTGATTGCTCTTTGAGTTCCTGATACACAAAATTCTCCTTGACATTAGATGGTATCTCCGTTACGTTTTGACTTGCATTTTTCTTATGACTAAGGATGTTGAGCATCTTTTCATGTATTTACTGGGCACTTGGACTTCTTCATCTGAAAACTGTCCACTGATTTCCACTGTCCATTTTCAATCAGACCTTTGATTTTGAAGGTGTTACTTTCTTCAGTTCCTTTTATACTCTAGGTATGAGCCTCCTACCTAATGTGTAGGTGGTGAGTATTTTTTCCCAGCCTGTTGGTTCTCTTTACTCTGCTGGTAATTTCCTTTGCTGTGCAGAAAAATTTTATTTGAAATATTTCTATTTTTTAAATTCTAGGAGTCATTAGTTTTGCTTTTGGTGTCTAGTTTCTAAGTACTTGCCCATACCTGTGTCTCTTAATTTTTGCCTTATTTGTCTTCCAGAGGTCTAGAATTTCAGTTTTAACATCAAGGTCATTGATCCACTTAGATTTCATTTTGGTGCACAGGGACAGGTTTGTGTCTACATTCAATCTTTTGCATGTGGATGTCCAGTTTTCCCAGCAGCGACTGAAGAGGCTATACGTTTTCCAGTGTATGCCTTGGCTCTTTTATCAAAGATCAGGTAGTTGAGGGTATTCAGTTTGTCTCTGCATTCTCAGTTCTATTCAAACTTGTCTATTTTTGTGCCAGTACCAAATAGTTTTTATAGTAACTGTTTTAACTTGATTATCTGGAATAATAAAGGTTCCAGCCTTAGTCTTGTCACCCAGGACTCCTTTGGTTATTCTAGGTCTCCTTTGGTTCTATATAAATTTAAGGATTGTTTTTGCAAATTATGTGAAAAAAGTTGTTGATATTTTGATACAAACTGCATCAAATCTGTACATCAATTTGGGCAGTACAGTCATTTTGACTATATTAATTCTGCCTATCCAAGAACATAAGGTGTCTTTCAATTATCTGATGACATCTTAAACTTTTTTCATCAGTGTAATATAATGTTCTTTCCATAGGTCCTTTACTTCCCTGACATGGCCCGGTAGTTTTTGGGGTCTTGTATTTAGTTATATCATGTGAAAATAAGGATAGTTTGACTTCCTTCTTTCTGATGTTTATTCCCTTTAGTGCACTTTCCTCCCTGATAGCTATGCCAAGGGTTTTGGTGACTATGATGAACAGATATGGTCAAAGTGGACAGCCTTACCGTGTTCTTCATTTAAAGGGGGGGATGCTTTTAATTTTTCCCCAATTACTATGATTTGCAGTAGGCTTGGCATATATGGCTTCTGTTTGAGATAGGCCCTTCTACACATATTTTCCTCATTTTTTTCCACCACGAAAAGATGTGGTCTTTTCTGCATCAATTGAGATGATTATGAAACTTGCTGTTGCTTTTGTTGATGTAGTCTATTACACTGACTAATTTTTATATGTTGAACCAGCCTTCCAGGAAGAAAGCCCACTTAATCATGTGTATGATCTTTCTGATAACTTGCTGGACTTTGCCAGAATCTTACTGGAAAGTTTTATACCTATTTCATTAAGGAGCTTGGTCCATAATTTTCCTTTTTGGTTAAGTCTTTGTCTGGTTTTGGCACTAGGGTGATGCCTCCCAAAAAGAGTTTGGTAGTGTTCCTTCTCTTTCAACTTCGTGGAACAGTTTGAGCAGCTTGGGAATTAGCTCTTCACTGAAGTACTGAAAAACTTCTGCTCTCAATCCATCTGGTTCTGGACTTACCTTTGTGAGTAGAGAATATTACTCCATCGATTGCTGTATGTGTAGTTGGGGCTATTCAAGGTTTTTATGTCCTCTTAGTTCAATTTTGGTATTTTGTATGTGTCTAGAAAGAGATCTATTTCTTCCCAGTTCTCTAATCTTTTGGAATATAAGTGTTAAACATAGTTCCTCATAATTTTCTGAATTTCTGAAAAATGCATTGTAATCTCTCTTTCCATTTCTAATTGCAATGGTGTGTTTTTTCTTTCCTTCTTTTGTTTGGTTTGGGTTAAAGTTTTTCAATCTTCTGGAGAGCCTACTCTTTTATCATTGACTTTTTGTATCTTTTTTAGTTTCAACTTCATTAATTTCTGCCCTTATAACTTCTTTCCTTCTACTTTTCGATTAACAGTGTTCTTATTTCTCTAGAAACTTAGGGTGCATCTTTACATTGCTTGTTTAAGATTGCTCTGTTCTTTTGATGTGTGCATTTATAGCTAGGAATTTTCCTCTCAGGACCACTTCCATTGTGTCCCATTGTGGTATGATGTGCTTCCTTCATCATTTTACTTTAGGTAGTTTTTGATTTCTTCCCTGATTTCTTCTATGAACATTGTTTGGTCAGTAGTAACTTGTTTAGTCTCCATGTATTTCTATATTTCCTGTTATTTCTTTTCCCGTTGACTTCCAGTTTTATCAAACTATGATTTGGGAATAAGCAAGGAATTATTACTCCTTCTTTGCACTTATTTAATAATGTTCTATGGCCAATAGTATGATCTATTTTAGAAAATGTCTCAGAAAAAAAGCAGAGAAGTATTTCCTGTTGGTAGTATACTTTATAAACATCCATTAAGCCCAAGTTTTCCATTGGGTTAATTAACTGTAGTATTTCTTTGTGGGTTTTCTCTGTAGTTGACCTGTCTGTGATAGTGAAGAATGAATTAAAGTCCCATATTATGACTGTACTGAAACCTACATGTCCCTTCACAGCTAATCACATTTGTTTTATATAATTGGTTGTTTCAAAGTTGGGAGCACATATATTGATTTTGATTTCTTCCTGCTGTATCTTTCCCTGAACTAGTATATAGTGTTGATCTTTATCTGTCCTGATCTGTTTTGGTTTGAAGTTTGATGTATCTCAGAATAGTCTTCCCTTTACTGTTTGTTCCTTAGGTCCCATTGCATGAAATATTAAACTCTGTTCTTTTATTTTCAGTGTGCATGTTTCTTTATGGGTAAAGTATGTCACTTAAAAGCATCAAATTGTGTGGCTTTGTTTTTTGATCGGGTCTCCCACTCTAAGTCTTTTGATAGGCAAGTGAAGACAATTAACATTCAGGGTTATCATGAAGATATGTTTGCTACGTTCTTCTAATTTAACAATACTTCAGTATGTTTTATTTGACCCAATATCCTGTTTGTTCATTCTCCTCTTTATCTTGTTTTCTTTTCTCTGGGGGTCTGTGGTACCACTGGCCTCCATTTTTATTTCTAAGGTTCCTTTTATTATTTTCTGCAGTGCTGGTCTGGTAGATGTGAATTTCTTCACGTTTTCTTTACCATGGAAGATTTTAACTTCCCCCTCTTTTTTGAGAGATAATTTTTGCTGGATACAGCACTCTGGGTTGGCATTTATGCTCTCTTAGCACTTGGATGATATTATTCCATGATCTCCTTTATTTTAAGGTTTGTGCTGAGAAATTTGCTTGAAAGTATATTAAAAGGATTTGTTAATGACACCACTATATTGTTGATACTAATATACATACAAACTACATTACTAACTTATTACTAGATAAATAGTATGCAGATAGTAAGTCTCAACTAGCCTGTCTGCATAGTTGTAAATCACTGATTTTCACCAGTTCCCAGTGGTGGTTTAGATCTGGAGTGTCCTCCGAAAACTCCACGTTCCTATGAACACTATGTAGAGTTGGGAGGTGAGGTCTGGCTGGAAGGGGCAAATACTTAGGACTCGACATGGAGGGATATCTGTGGGTCCTGCATCTCTGTAAAAGGACTGAGACCTTATGAAACCGTAAGCTACAATCCTTTCCTTCCTATCTTGTAGATGTCAGGTATTAGTCAAAGCGATGAAATGGTAACTAAGACAATCACCTTATAAGGGGAACTGGAGGAAGGTGAAAGCAGACTATAAGTTAGCTTTACATATACAATAGAAAGCACAGAGTTTTTCCCATGAAAGCGAGTGATCTGTCAGTGCTTCTTCCCCAGTAAAAGAGCAAAAGACAGAGAATAGCACTCTGACCAAGATTCCGATGAGTCTGGGAGAACTGTGAGCAAAGTAGAGAGTGCCATTTCCAGATCTGTAGAAATATTTATGATACTATGATTAAAGAGTTAATCAATAAGGGGAAGGATTCAGAAACCATCACATAAAGAGAGAGAAGAAGGCAGAAAGAAAAGAGAGGAAAAGGGGCAAACAGAAGCAGGAAAAGAAGAAAGAAAAGAGAGAGAGTATAGAAAAAGCAGAGAAGAAAAATTTGGGAGACTTGGGTAGATTCAGGAAAAGTAAGAACCTAAACCAAGGAAAGATAAAGAAACGCTAGATAAAACAAAAGCAAAAAAAAAAAAAAAAAAAAAAAAAAAAAAAAAAAAAAAAAAAAAAAAAAAAAAAAAAAAAAAAAAAAAAGAACACAAATCATAACACAAATATCAAAATAAAAAATTTAGTTACCTCCCTTTATTTAGATGTAAACATTTTAAAACTGTGGATCTTACAATCTGGTAAATTCTAAAGGGCAACTGATCCTGGGTGTTTCCTCTTTGTTCTTGCCTCCTTTCCAGAAGGTCCTGGCAGCACCTAGGTGGATGGCCCAGCAGGGCTTCAGAATGAGATCCAGCAGGGCTCCCAACAACGCTGGGCCTGGGGGCAGCCTCTGGATAGGTCTGGCAAAGAGTTGGAGAGACCGAGGCCTGGAAGGAATTCGGGGGATGGAGGTGGGAGGTGTTTCTGGAGCACTGCAAGAGCGACCTAGGCATGGGATGGCGAGTGGGTGTATGGGGCCTGGAAAGGACTCCAGAAGTGTGCCCTGACAAATGTATACCGTGCTATGTGATTCTTAATAAAATGTGAATGTTTTTCAAAGAAACAGAAAAAACATTCATAAAAATTTTATGGCAACATAAAAAATCCTAAATACCTAAAGCAATTTTGAGCAAAAAGAACAAAGTTGGAGGCATCTGAACATCTGACTTCTAAACATATTACAACGTAGTAATAACCAAATACCATGGTATGAACATAAACACATACACACATATCTACAGAATGGAGATTGTGTAAATATATCCACGTACAGCCAATTGATTTTGACAAAGGTACTCTTAATGTACACAGAAGTACAGAAAATCTCTTCAGTAAGTAATGTCATATACAAAAAGAAATTATACAACTCTCTATCATTATATATATTATTCAATTCAAAACAGATGAAAGAATTAAATGTAAGACAAGGACCTATGAAACTACCAGAAGAAAGCAGATGAAACGCTTCACGGAATTGGTCTTGACTAAGAATTTTTTGGATATCTGTCCACAAATAAAAAGAAAAAAGTAAGTAAGTGGGACTATATTAAACAAAACACATGCCTCATGGTAAGGAAAGCACAGAATAAAAACGAAATCTACTGAAAATAACTCACCTGACAAGACATTAATTACCCACAATATATAAAGAACTAAAAAATGCAGCAGGAAAAAATACTGACCCTGTTTCAAAATGGTACATGACATGAAGAAATAGCTTCCAAAGACATAAATGGTCAACAAGTACACAAATTAAGTGATCAACATCACTAATTAACAGAGAAATGCAAGTCAGAGCCTCAGTGTGATACTATCTCACTGAAGTAAGAATAGCTTTTTATCAAAAAATCAAAGGATAACAGATTCCAGAAAAGATATGAAGAGAGGAGAAATCTGAAACACTCCTGATGGGAACACAAATTAGTACAGTCATCAGGGAATACACTATCAAGATGTTTCGAAAACTAGTCAGAGGCCCACGGCTAAGTCTGGGCTGGGTGAGCAACCAGCCAGGGCTGCTTCAGAGGAGGCAGGTAGGCCTCTCGGACATTTAGACTCGGTGAGCAACAAGGAGGGCCAGCTTCGGAGGCAGGTAGGCCTCTCAGGCATCTTCCCCCGGCTCCTTGCCTCAGGGGCCCGCGGCTGAGTTTGGGCTCTGTGAGCACCAAGCATAGCCACTTTGGAGGAGGCAGGTAGGCCTCTTGGACATGTTCTCCCCGGCCCTCGGCTCAGGGGCCTGCAGATGAGTCTGGGCTCAGCAATCATCAGGCAGGGCTGCATCGGAGGAGGCTGGTTAAGATTCATGAACATTTTCCTCACCGCTCCTTGCCTGGGGAGCCCGCGCTGAGCCTGGGCTCGGCTAGCACCAGACAGGGCCACTCCAGAGGAGCCTGGTAGGTCTCCCAGATATCTTCCCCAACACCCCTCGAAGCAAAGACCTACGTTGGATCCTGGGCTCGGCAGTAGGTCTCCTTGCCATCTTCCCCACTGCCCCTCACAGCAGAGGCCAGCATGGACACTGGGTTTTGAGAGCATTGGGCAGAGCCTCTCAGGCATAGACCAGTGGACTCCCCACCACCTTCCCTGCCACCCCTTAGAGTGGAGGCCCGCATGGAGACTGGGCTTTACCAATACCGGGTAGAGCCACATCAGACTATACTGAGGGGGATTCGCTGCTATCTCCCCCACTCCTTTCAGAGGTGGTCAGCACAGAGGCTGTGATTTACCAGCCTTGGGAAGAGCTGTGCTGAGGGGAGACCCTAGGGGAAATCCAGGGACAGACAAACAGAGACAACCAAAGACAACAGAACCATGAGGAAACGTGGAAATAAATCTCCATCAAAAAGTCTTGACATACCAGAAGAGCATACTAGAAATCCTGAAAATGCAGAATCTAAAGATGAAAATGAAAAAAATAACGGTAACTTCTGTGCCCAGAAATACACTGAATTAAAGCAGGTATTAAAACAGGAAATAATGTAGGAAATAAAAGTCAGAGAACAAGAGCTACATGAAGACCTAGCTAAGCTAAAAGGAAGCTTTGGGAAGCAAGTAGAGGAGACCAAAGAAGAAATGAACCAGAAGATAAAGAAGGTAATACGAGAAATGAGAGAACACAATAGAGACATTAAAAAAAAAAGTAAATACAGATATCCAGGAAGTGAAAAACACACAGGTCACAATAAGCAATGACATCGAACAATTTCAAAATAGATTATTAGACTTAGAAGACAAAATGACTGAGCAGTAAAAGAAAGACCATAAAGAACGCAAAATAAAAAAAGGAGTAAATCACTACAACATCTGACAGACGATTCATAGAGAAACAACCTGAGAATGATGGGAGTCCAACAGAAGACCGAGGATGAAACAAAAGGTTTAAAAGTCATATTCAAGGAAATTATGGAAGAAAATTTCCCAAATCTGAGAAATGAGCAATGAACTACTGCAGGAATATAGAACACAAAACAACATGGATCAGAAGACAGCTCATGGATCATGACATATCAAAATTAAAGTACAAGAAACCCAACACAAAGAGAGAATACTGAAAGAGGTAAGAGAAAAGCAGAAGGTGACCTACAATGGTAAACCCACCAGGATAACTGCAGCCTTCTCAACCCAGACTCTAAAAACCAGGAGATGATGGAGCAATGTCATTCAAACACTAAAAGAACACAAATTCCAACTGAGACTACTATATCCAGCAAAACTATCTTTTAAACTAGAGGGAGAAATTAAAATTTTCCATGATATAGAAACTTTAAAGAAACTTGCAGCCACTAAGCCATCACTGCAGAGAATTTTCAAAGGAAACTTTGATAGCGAAAGAGAGGCCAATGACACAAGTGACCCCAGAGGAAAAAAACACAAAAGCTAGAGAAGAATGAGCTGAGAAAAAAGTAAAGCCAGTAAACAACATGGAAAAACGAAAACTGTATCAGGACACACTAAACATATTTCAATAATTATCCTAAATGTGAATGGCCTCAACTCATCTATCAAAAGACATAGACTCGATGACTGGATCAAAAAACAGAAACCCAAAATTTGCTGCCAACAAGAGACACACTTCATCCACACGCAAACTCACAAACTGAAAATAAAAGGGTGGAATTCAGTATTTCATGCAACAGGACCCAGAAAACAATCAGGGGTAGCTATATTAATCTCAGACTTATCAGATTACAAACAAAAACAGGTGAGGAGAGACAAAGATGGCCACTACATACTTGTTAAAGGAACAATAGAACAGGAAGAACTCATAATTATCAATATATATGCACCCAATATGTAAACCAAAAATTACTAGATCTGAAAGGACAGATAGGCCCCAATACAATTACAGTAAGAGACTTTAATATTCCACTACCACAAATAGATAGATCAACCAGACAGAAAATCCACAAAGATATACAACTGCTGAATGATACCATAGAAAACTTGGACATAACAGATGTTTACAGAGTTTTCCATCCAACTTCAACTGACTACACGTTCTTCTCAGCAGCACAAGGAACATTTTCTAAAATAGACCACGTCCTAGGACATAAGTCATCCTTCAACAAGTACAAAGGGATAGAAATTATTCCCTGCATACACTCAGGCAATAGTGGAATAAGACTGAACATAACAGCAATAGAAACAAAAGAAAATACACAAATAAATGGAGACTTAACAACTTACTACTGATCACGGAAGAAATCAGAGAAGAAAAAAAATTTCATAGTTAAATGATGATGGAAGCACATATCAAAATCTGTGGGACACAATGAACACAGTCATTAGAGGAAAATTCATAGCCATAAATGAACACATCAAGAGAACAGAACAGTCACAAATAAATTCACTAATGATGCACCTTAAGGACCAAGAGAAACAAGAACAACTTAACCCAAAAGGCAGTAGAAAAGAAGAAATTATAAAAACCAGATCTGAAATGAATGAAATTGAAATTAAAAAGACAATAAAAAGAATTAATGAGTCCCAGAGCTGGTTCTTAGAAAGAATTAACAAAACTAACAAAACTCTTGCTAACCTCATGAAGAAAAGGAAAGAAAAGGCACAGATTAGCTCACTTAGAAATGAAAACGGTGAAATTACAACAGACTCTGCAGAAATCCAGAATATTGTAAGAAATTACTTTGAACACCTATATTCTAACAAAATTTGAGAACTGGAAAGAAATGGACAACTTCCTAGACACATATAAAATACCAAATTAAATGAGGAAGATATAAAAATTTTGAACAACCCCATCATGCACACATAAATTGAAGCAGTAATAAAAGCTCTACCTACAAATAAAAGTCCAGGACCAGATGGATTCACAGCAGAATTTTTTCAGTACTTTGGGGAAGAACTAACTACAATCCTCCTCAAACTACGCATGAAGTAGAAAGTGAAGGGATACTACCAAACTCATTTCTTGAGGTTAGCATCACACTAGTCTGAAAATCAAACTAAATGAGGAAGGAAAATTATAGACCAATATCCTTAATGAATGTAGATGCAAATATCTTCAATAAGATTCTGTCAAACAGAATCCAATAAGCAATCAGAAAGATCATACACCACGATCAAGTGGGCTTCACCCCTGAGATTCAAGGTTGTTTTAATATACATAAATTAAACAAAGTAATACACCGTATCAACAAAAGTGAAAACAAAAACCACATGATCATCTCTATCGATGCGGAAAAAGCCTTCAATAAAATCCAGCACCCCACACATGATAAAAACACTGAGAGAAATAGGTATAGAAGGGCCCTTCCTAAAACTCATAGATGCCATATATGCTAAGCCTACTACAAATATCATATTAAATTGAGAAAAATTGAAATTGTTCCCTCTCAACTCACAAACAAGACAAGGCTGCCCACTTTCACCACTCTAATTCAACATAGTCCTTGAAACACTTGCCATAGCAATCAGATAAGAAAATGAAATAAAGGGAATCTGCACTGGAAAGGAGGAGGTCAAACTTTACTTACTTGCAGATGATACAATTATCAACATGAAAGATCCTAAAAACTCCACTAAGAAACTCCTGGAAATAATAAAAAAATTTAGCCAAGTCACAGGCTACAAAATTAACACTAAAAAATCAACAGCTTTTCTCTACATGAACAATGAACTTACTGAGCAAGAACTCAGAAAAAAATTCCATTCTCAATAGCTCAGCAAAAAATTAAATACCTAGGAGTATACATAATCAAGGAAATAAAGGATTTATATAAATAAAATTACATTACATTTTAGAAAGAAGTTATAGGAGACATTAGAAAATGGAAAGGCGTCCCTGCTCTTGAATAGGCAAAATATAGTCAAAATGACTATACTACGTAAACTGATGTATAGATTCAATGCGATTCTTATCAGAATACCTAGAAGTTTCTTCAAAGAACTTGAAACAATTCTTAAATTCAAATAGAACCAAAAGAGACCAAGAATAGCCAAAGCAATCCTGAGCAAAAAGAACAAGGCAGGAAGCATTACAGTTCCAGACATCAGGCTGTACTATAAAGCAATAGCTGTAAAAATAATTTGGTACTGGCACAAACACAGACAGATAGACCAGTGGAACAGAACTGAAGATGCAGAGACAAACCCAAATACCCTCAATTACTTAATCTTTGACAAAGGGGCCAAATGCATACAATGGAAAAAAAGACAGCCTGTTCAACAAATGGTGCTGGGAAAACTGGACATCCACATGCAGAAGAATGAATCTAGTCACACACCTATCACCATACACCAAAATCAAATCAAACTGGATCAAAAACCTGGACATTAAAAGTGAAACACTGAAACTCCTAAAAGACAAATTAGGCAAGTATTTGAAAGACACAGGAGTAGGCAAAGACTTCCTTGAAAAGACACCAAGGGCGAAAGAAATTATCCCATTAACAAATGGGATCTTGTCAAATTAAAAAGTTTCTGCACAGCAAGGACATTATCAACATTGTAAAGAGAACCATTAGACTGAGAAAAAATATTCACCACCACCAACTCAAATAGGAAGCTCATAACTAGAATATACAGGGAGCTGAAGTAAGCAAACCAAAATAAAGGATCCTATTGAAAAGTGGGCAAATGAAATGAAAAGGCAGTTCACTCAGGAAGAAGTACAAGGGGCCAATAGATACATGAAAAGATGTTCAACATCTCTAGCCATAAGAGAAATGCAGATCAAAACAACGCTAAGATACCATCTCACTCAGGAGAGAATGGCCTATCAACAACTCAAATAGTAATCAGTGCTGGCAAGGCTGTGGGGAGAAAGGAACCCTCCTGCACTGCTGGTGGGAATGTAAATTCGTACAACCACTCTGGGAAGCAGTATGGAGAGTTCTCAAAAGACTAGAAATAAATATCCCCTTCAATCCAGCAACACCCGTCCTGTGAATATATCCCAAAGCGGCCAAAACAACACATAACAGAGATATATGTATACTCATGTTAATAGCTGCACAACTAACAATACCTAAAATATGGAAGGCACCAAAATACCCATCAACAGACCAGTGGATACACAAAATGTGGTATTTATACACAATGGAATACTATGCATCTACAAAGTCTAACAGCATCGAGGCTTTTACAGGCAAATGGAAGAAACTTGAGAACTTCATGCTCAGTGAAGTGAGTCAGAAGCAGAAGATGAAACATCAAATGGTCTCTCTGATATAAGAGAGCCAGATCACAACTCTTATGGAACTTAAAATGAAAAACCAAGTGAAACAGAGGGGATAGGGCAGGGAGAGAGGAAGGAGTGGGTAGGGGAAGAAACAAAAGGAGAGAGGGAAAGTCCTTGTCACCTTGACAAGATATGTAGGTGCACAAAATGCTAAACTTCATTGTAAACCTTAAATTTTGCACTTATACATATCAATAAAATGGGAAAAAATAAATGGACAATTCAGTGGAAAAAAAAACTAGTCAGAACTGTCACTTGACACTCAGGTATATACTGAAAGGAAATAAAATCATGTAAGAAACTGACATCTGTAGCCATGTTTACTGCAGTACTTTCATTACAACAGCCTACATGCAGTATCAGCTGAGGTACAAGGACGATGAAAATTTACTATATAATACTATCAAGAACATATTACTGAGTCAATGCAAAGAATTATCATTTGTGACTCCTATCATTTGTGACACTATGGATAAAACTGTAAGAATGATGAGCTAAGTTAATTATTAAATAGATGAGGCACAGAAAGAGAAACACTCTATGTCCTCGATTATAAGTAGAAAGTCAAAAAGCTGACCTCACATTAAGTGGCAAATAGAAAACTGATTACCAGAACCTGGGAAATGCGTGGTAAAAGGAAGGTGGAAAGAAAATGGTTAATAGGTACAAAAGCATATACAGAAGAAATAGGCAATATTTTATAGAATAGTGGGATAACGACAGTTCACAACAGTTAATTAATTTTTCCATATAGCTAGCAGAGAATTTTAAATTGTCTATCGTACATGCGCACGCACACACATATAACTGTCTGAGGTGATATTCTCCTTATTTCAAATTGGGTACAGATGTAGAAATGTCACACTGAACTCAATAAATATGCATGATTAATGTATCATTTAAAGAGATTTTCATAAATTCTAAAGATAACAAAAAATAGGAAAAACAGGCTTAAAAATTAAAACTATATTCCAAGATGACATAATTCTGTTTGTAGAAAATCATAGAGAATATACCAAACAATTAAACTGGATCAAACTAAAAACACATCTCAATACAAACCTACTGAAATAAAATTATTTTATAGGAATGAAAAATACCCCAATCATCCACTTATATATACAAGGACCAGCAAAAATTTCTTAAAAATGTGGTCACAATAAAAACAAAAAAGTTAATAAACTAATGAAATATATATACATTTACATATATATATGTGTGTGTGTGTACACACACACACACACACACACACACACACACACTGAAAAAAACCAGAAACGGGAAATGAAGAGTATCTAAATAAGTATATCTATTTGTAGTCATGGATTAGAAGAACTAATATAAGTATGAGGGTAATTCTTTCCAAATGGGTAGGGCTATTATCACTTTTAATCAGAATTTTTGAAGCTATTTTACAAAAAAAAAAATTTCAAGCTTATTCAAATCTTATATTCTGCAAAGGACTTATACTCAAAACAATTTTTTAAAAAGCAACAAACAAGAAGTACTACACTATCTAATTTAAAAAGCTTACTGTAAAGCTACTCAATCCTAGCAGTATAGGTATAAGGATAGATAGAGTAGAAACTTCAAAAATAAAACACTGCATTTATGGTGTGAAGTGGAATGGCAATTTAATTAGAAAAGGATTAGTTTTTTATTCAAGTTGGATAACTGTATATCTCTATGAACATGTGGACTTACTATATTTACAAAATTACCTTAGAAATTATCAACACACATTCCTTCAGATAAAATGATTTAACGTCTCAAATAAAACACGAACAAAACTTTGGTTTAGGCACATCTTCACAGATTAAATACCAAAGTATGAACACAAAATAAAAACCAGTAAGTCAGATTTCATGCAAATTTAAATTCTCTATTAACTAGTTTATTGTTGTGAGGCAGGGGAAAGGGAGAGCATGCATTTACCCCCAGCATGAGACCCAGGGCCTATCTCAGAGGGTAAGATCACAGCATGAGCTATCAGTGTGTCTGCACTGGGTTCAAGGGGACAGCAGTGGGATACAGGCCTGCTTATGAACAGGCAGGGGAATGAGGATCCAGCACTCTTCTTTATGGAGGGCATAAGCATGAACCTGGACCCTGAGCTGACGCAATCCACTGACAAGCACATGCTCATCTCTGTGTTCCACAGGCTGCTTAGCATCCAGCTTAAGCTGGCCAGCTGTACCTCCTTTTTTAACATGAGCAACTAGATCTTAGAATCAGCAACTGGTGCCAATTATGATTTACACAGTCCAAACATCATGTGTGGCCTCTATGTCCCTTGTTGAAGACTTCACTGTTGAAGAAGGGACATCAATTATCTACTGATACTCAGTATATAAAAACAGAGCAGATCCAGAATTCTAGGGCACAGGTCTGCATTTCAGGGGTTTGTATTAAATATGGCAGAGGAGATCAACTTGGACATGTTAACACTGCGATGGTAAGATTGCTACAGCCCACAAGAGATCGCAGATGTCAGTGTCCAGATGTGCAGCCCCAGAAAAGCAGAAATGTATTAGAAACAGTTTTAGAAATGCACTAGCACAGGATTTTATTATAATGATAGTGTTTTGCTGGCGGACTTTAGGAGCAGCTGTAACCCTCTGAACTGAAATTCAACTCAAAGCCACACTTTAAGGTAGAAGAAAACTAAAACCCACTTTCTCTGCCCAAAAGAATCATCAAATTAGATGAAAACAACTGAAAACGCCCTCGAGGTTTGGGTCTATTTGATCAGCAAAACCACAAGGGCTCCTGATGGAACTGAACAAAATCAGAATACTATCACAGATTTCTTTAAAATTATTCCCCGGAAGTCTCAGTGATGACTTGCAGGATAACACAGGTCTTACCCTTTCAGGCAGGCTTTAAAGAGTGTCACTGAAAAAAAAAAATTAACAAAAGACAAAAGGCCTGACCATTACTAGGGCAGGAGTTTCCTCTGAACTGTACAAGACAAATCATCAATTCCTGGCTTTTCAGCTTCAATTCCAGAAGAAAAAGTTTTGAGTAAATTATGCAAACATTACGTATGCTAATTTGTACGAACGGTATTGAAGCTATCAAGAAATCTATGCATTCTAGGGTACTGTTAATTAGGTATTAGCCTAACAAGTCATTAGGTTATTCAAGAAGGAAAAAAAAAGTTTCAAGGGAAAATAAGACATCTTCCTAAACAAAAATTATTTTCTGTCACCAAAAATTTCATTAAGATGCTGGATGCGGGGGCTCATGTCTATAGTCCAATTATTCTGGGAAGCTGAGGGGGAGGATGGACAATTCAAACCTTGGCTGAGCAACTTACTGACTTAAGGAAACAGAATCTCGGAGAAAAATGACTGCGATTTAGCGCTAGGACCAATCTCATTAAATAAATAAATGAGTAAAAGAATAATAAAATCTCCATTAAGAAAATAAAAAGTCACAGGTTGAAAAGTATTTGTTGGGCTGGAGCAATAGCACAGCAGTTAAAGAACGTGCCTAGCAAGCACAAGGTCCTGGGTTGATTCCTTAGTACCCCATAAGCTAGGCACACACCTGTAAACCAGCACTCAGAGGCTGAGGCAGGAAGATTGCTGTTAGTCTGATGACTACACAGTGAGACCTTGCCTCAAAAACAAACAAACAAAAATAAGTACTGGTCAATCGTATCTGCAAATGGTATGGAATCAAGAATACAAAGTATACCTATAAGTCAGATCTTAATTGTTTAACAAATTAAAAAAATCAGTAAGGGTTGGAAAGACAAAACACTGTTAACCAACTTGACATAAGTGACAGAAAGAACACTAGCCAGCAAAAGCAGACTGTAAATTCTTTTTCTGAGTAGACAAAATATTTTTCAATACAGACCACATCATGGGCCATAAAACAAATCTTAAAAAATTTAAGAGCAAGCTGAACAGTATGGTGGTACATGTTGTAATCCTAGCACTCTTAAGAGAATGGCACATGAGGGCTGCAAGTTTGGGCCCAGGCTGGTGGCAACATAATGACTACAAAAAAACCAGAAGCACATAAATGATATAGCAAATCAGTAACTGAGGATGATAACAGAATGACACAAAGGAAAGTAGGGAAGAAATTGAAGTACATGAATACATCCATGCTAATATATTCACTATATGCTACAGTCTGATATAATCATTATCTTTCTCGTGGTAGTTTTGTGGTAGTTATATATCAAAACTCATGAAATTATACATGTGAATGCATTGTTTTATCTCAACTATACATTCATGAAATCATAGTAAAAAAGACTACATGCAAGGTATATGTGAATTTTTACATTCTTTCAAATACATATGCCAATAATGGATTATATGTGTAATTTATGCAACAAAGAAGTAAAACTCCAGACAATCCAGAAACCGCATGAACATCTTTCAAAAGATCTATTTAAATCTGTTAAAATGTAAAACACACACACATACATTCCCTTATTTTAACTGTTTCCTTAATATAAATTTATCAACTCTAGTATATGAAAATAGTGCATCTACTGAGCATCACTAACATATTTATCACACCTAATTAGTAGAAATATTTATGTCTGTTCAGTAGATTTATGTGAAATTTTATGCAGTATTTTAGCTTCCAAAGTCATTTGCAATGGCCTGTTAGAAAATACTCTGCCAACAGATTCTGCTTCAGGTGTATAACAGTTAAAGAATTGAGTGAAGATGCAACTTTCTATTATCAGCACAGACCTCCGTTTTTGCCTTCTTTTTTTCCACCTTTAATAAGACAGTATTATAGAACAAGCAGAATTTAAATTTTTCAAATACATCTTAAGGCCACATTACCAGGTGTTTCAAAGTTTCTTAATTTTCCTGTGTGCAGTGACTTGTGTGATACTCTTTGCACCAAATTTAGTGCTTGCATAATTTTTCTCATACTATTTTACTTCAAATACAAAGGCAAATTAATCCTTAGCAAACAAATTTTATACATGTATTTCTACTTTTAATATAGATAGCAAACTTTGGGGGCAACTTGTATTTTTTAAATGACATATTATTAAAATGACATAATATTTAGAGTAAAAATGCAAATAACACAAGTTGCCTCTAACACCACACATTCTGAGCTAGAAAGAATATGGATGCGATTTATTCCCTACAACATTTAGCATTTACAGCCAAAATTGTTTTTGATGAAAAAAAAGCCAATAACAGAATTTTATAGCTTTATAATTACCTGAAGCTATAAAAAACAACTACATCAGTTTAAAAAATATTCTAAATGATTTAACAAATCTCTTACCGGTATCTATGAACAAATATACCCTTAAAAATAGAGTTCATCATGTTTTCAATTTCATCCTGATTTTCTTGTAGCTGAAATGAAAAAAAAAAAAAAAGTAAACTGAAATTCTGGTCATTGTATTTGGAATGAACAGTTCCAGTTGTTTTTGACTCCTGATTAGTCTTATTTTAAATAGTTATCAATCCTTTCCTTCAGTCTGTAACAGATGTGTGAAATTACCTGTATTTCTTTTTTTGCAATACATGTCTGAAATTACCAGTATATCTGTATTATTTGTACAGTTTATCACACTGATATTGGAGCATTTCTGTTTCTCAACAGGCACACATATACATTGACTAACAAGAAAAAGTAATATAGCTAATATCATGCTCCTCTCTCTCTGAAGAATCACAGCTTTGGAATAAGACAAAATTTCCATACATCTTCTCTCCAAACAAGGTTCTTGGCTTTCTTTTTTCTTCTTTGGATAAAGCATTACCCATGATTGACACATTCTGATTGTATGAGAAACTTCCTACTCCATCTGAAGTATTCAGACATTAGTCTGCATCTTTGTAGCTCGTAACTGTAAGTAGGCCAGATTCCAAAAATGGAAACCTAACCGAAAATAAGAAGGATACTCCTAGTGGTGGGATTCAGTCACAAAATAAAATACAACAGCAAATACATAAATTTCAGGCAACTCTACTAGTGAAAGTTGAAGTTTAGTTTAGTTACCAATGAAAAGCAACAAAACTACTTATACAAAGTCATACTCAGTATTCTAATCTTCTGTAGTGATACCCGGTGATATACTTGATTTTACTATATACAAAAATGTGACAGAATTCCTATAGTATTACTCTTTTATGTTACGCCTCTTTAGATTTTATTGAGGTTTGAGTATAGAAATGTTCCCTGAATTATGGATGGGGTTACATCATTATAAACCCATTGTAAGGTAAAAATATAAGTCAAAAGTGCATTAAAATATACCTAAGGTACTGAATATCATAATATGTAACAAACATTGCCTTAGAAAATGCTCAGGACTGCATCTTTGGGCAATCATCTAATACAAAGACTATTTTATAACAGCATTTAATATCCCATGTATACATAGGTGTCTTACAGACAAGGCAGAAACAGGAACAGAAAGTACACTACAGGAAAAATGCTGGCAGAACAGTGTACATGAATATGGGGCTGACAAGAGCTGCTGCTACCCAGTATAAAGAGAATGTTACTGTGGTACTGGAAACTGCTAGCATGAGAAAAGACCAAAATTTAAATTGTTGGCACGTTGTTGAAAACTTGAAATATTTTAAATGAGGCCATCCTCACAGGGACTGTCTCTACTTTTACAGTAAATCATTTTAATTACTATAATTCATTGCAAGTTAAAAATAATTTTAGTGACTCTCAAATAAAAACAAATTTTTAAGAGGCATTCTTAATAAGCCCCAGTTGCAACATTTACTTCTATTATATTCCAAGTATGGTATGCTATGGTCTGGTACTGAGTGTCCCCCCACCCCACCCCACCCCCAAGCCTCAAGTATTTGGAACTGTGTGTTATTGTGATGCAGAGCTTGGCTGGAAGGGGGGATATTTGAGGTTTAACCCTGAGAGATTGTATCAATCTGTTGTGACTCAGGCACCCAGGGCAGAGCTTTGAGATGCTATTGACTTGCTGCCAGGAAATGGGAGAGGGGATCTTGGGAGAGGGGTCTGGGCTGACAGCCTGTGCTAAGTAAAACAATAGAGAAGAGACATTGTTGTATCTTCTACCAGGGAAAGTCAGTCTGCGTTGCTCATGCTTCACTTGGCTTCTGTCTGCAATGGGGTAAGCAGCACTCCAGCCATTGCTGGCTGCCCTGTGAATGGAGGGAGGGAAGGGGAAGAGAGAGGGAGAGAGGGAGAAAAAGGAAGAGGGGGAGAGAGTGTATAGGTGTGTATGGGTGTGAGACCATCTGAAACTGTGAGCTCAATAAATCTTTCCTCCCTCAAATTGTGGATGTCAGGTATTTTGTCACAGCAACAATAAAGTAACTAAAACAAATGTTTCTCAAAAATGAATGTACTGAATCCTAATTCTCAGTACTTCAAAATGTTACCTTAGAAACACTGTTGTAGCAAATATAAACTTTCAAAGGCAGAGACTACTATAGCAAGGTTGATGTCATTAAAAAAAACATGTCACAAGACAAGGAACCAGAAGTGAGGAGAGATATGTACAACAAATACTCCCCTGATGCCTGAAACAGACTCTTGTCTAATGCCTTTAGAGAAAGCATGGCCTTGCTCACCCTTTGGTCTCCGACTGCTAGCTTCCAAAACTGTGGGATAGTAAATTTTTTTTGCTTAATAAACACATCTGTGCTACTTTGTTACAACAGCACTATCAAACTAATACAATATGAATAGTAACTTCATGTTCAATTTGTTGGCTTTTAATGTCTGTTATAAGCCATATTCATATATATACGTAAATTTTGTAGTAATGTGATTATTCTTTCTTAACATTAACTATCAATCTGAAACTATTTCCCATTGGGTTTTCTCCTCAAATACTCAATTTGAAATTATGTACACAAAAAGGTCGTTTTAAACACAATACAAAAAAAATTTTTTTAAACTGAGATCAAGGGATGGGATGAAGTATAGTTAAGAAGGAGTGTGCCTAGCGTGTGATAATTTCTTATGGTTAGGATCTGAAATATGCCCAATAGACACATGAATTTGCATGTAGTGGGACACCTATGAAACCATGATGTGTTGTGGGGCAGCAGGGCCTCATTGGAAGGGACAGATACTTAGTGTTTTGCCTGGTGGAATTGTGTCAGCTTGTTAAAACTGGGGGGAACCCAAGGCAGAGCTTTCAGATGTGTGTCGTTGACTTGTGGGCCAGGAAGTGAGGGAGGGGCACCAACCCTGGGTGTGGGGGGCCCGACTGGCTTCTTGAACTAAGTAGATCAAGGAAGAAAAGATATTGCTGTAGCTTTTCTTCCCTAGCCTTTCAGGAGTCTCCAGCCATCAATTCATTCCTGCTTCATTTAGCATGTGTCTTCAATGCCATGGGCAGCTCTCCAGCTTCTGCCATGTGCTTCCATCACTGGCGTCTGCCAATGAATGGACTGTGTGAGACCTTTTCAAACTGTCAGTTAAAATACATACTTTCTCTCTTAAGTTGCAGATTATCAGGTATTTCACCCCAGCAATGAGAAAGTAACTAAGACACAGTCCCTATGTTTGATCCCTATTACAGCAAAAAATAAAAAATAAAAAATAAAAAAAACCCACAAAAGAACAAACTTAGGGGATATTATTCATACGAAATCTTCACACATAAACTAATATGCAAATTTCCATAGAAATGCAACTTGTTTTCTTTTTTTTACTTTTCTTTTTTGGGATAAAGTCTTCTTCAGCAGTCCAGGCTGGTCCTAAACTCACTATTGAGCCCAGGCTAACCTTGGACTTGGCAATCCTCTTGCCTCAGCCTTCAGAGTGCTGGGAACAGGCGTGCTCCACCATGCTTAGCTTTATGTGGTGCTAGGGAATCAAACCCAGGGCCTTGTGCTTCCAAGTGCTTTAACCATTGTGCCATTCCTCCAGCCCGGGAAATGCAACATTAATGGTCCTAATCATAACTTTAGCATTCATGTACATTCTCAGCATATAGCAAAATAACTTTTCTGAGTTACCTAAATATGGAATATCTTCTTTCAAATGAAGTTAGAATTTATTTCTATAATCATACAACACACAGGCAATCACTGATAAATATTCCACTTTTACTTGAAAACTCTGTAATCAAATAACCTAATTAAAAATAAAATTTAAAAATGTATTTTACAGAGAACAAAAAATCTTACTATATTTATTTCATATGAATAAAACTTATACCTCTTTGCGTTTTTGTAGCAGTAACTCCAGCCTTTCATTGGCTCTCTTCCCAATCATCTTATTTCTCTCAGCTTCATACTGTCTTTGTGTATTATCCTGGTGAATACTGAGGTTTAAGGCAACATTCACCAAAGCAGTCATGAGCTTCATGGCTATTAAATGAAAATAATATTTAATACACACCTACAAAATAAACATCAATCATCAAGACTGCAAATAATTAAACAAATGGCTGAAGGATAAAAAACTGACTTCGGTTTTATAACCTAGAGATACTTTAAATTTTTCAAAATGGTAATTAACTTATAGAAATAAACTCACCTTAGACTTGGCTTTCTAAAACACTGTTTTCTCTACCTCAATAGACTATAGTACTCACTTAAAAAAAGATTTTCTTTTCTTACCACTTTTAAATATCAATTCCTTAGAAACAACTAATCAAGACGAGACTTCTGGTCACCAAATATGTGTATATAACTGCTTCCTCAATTCCTTTAATCAGATGTATCAAAGTCATCTTAAAATATTTAAAATCGATTCATGATCTTTACCCCAAAAGACAACTCTCGTTTATCACCTTATTGAACTATGTAATTTCCAACATTTGAGAAAACACTCTGATCATAAAATCCTATTTTTCATTGAAAATGTACTCTGACTATCCCATCAAGCTATCACCTCAATTAATAGTGCAAACATACTCTTAACTGCATGGTTGTATTTAAAAATACTATTAAACAGTTTCAAACTTCTGTTTTGCATTATCTGATCAATAAGCATGACACAAATCTCAAATTTATGCCTATTCATATTTTTGTTATTGAGATAGAATGTGGGAAATTCTGGTAAAGGAATATGTGAGTTTGTGTTGATAATTTCTCCCTTAGTTCTTTACAAGTTTATACATCTACAAATAAAAAGTCATAAAAAATATGTTCAGTGTTTGAGAAGAAATAATTCATTCATTTGCGGCCCCATATGAAATCAAATTAAGCTAATATTTCCTTTAAAATGTGATTTTAATTATATATGCAACCATATAAACATGTTTGAGATACATTTTGTGTGTGTATATATATATATATATATCAACCTGTAATATATACACACATGATTTGTTGTTCTCGAACTGTATAATTTGGACAACTTTAGGTTTAACAGTGACTGCCACTGACAAAAATACATGACACAATTTCCTGAAACCAAATAATCTGATTCAGTCACAATATATAAGTTAATATAATAAATATTTCTTTTCCTGGAAAATAGTATCTTTAGCAATACACTGAAAAAACTCAAAATCATGGACCTGGTACATCTAAACTGATCAAGTAATATGAGTCACTCAGAGTCTGTTCTAAAAATATAAAGTGATAGTCAATGGAGTATCATTCAGTATAAACTTCTAAATGTTCACAGCAAAATAACTTGAAAGAGCTGTAAAGCATTGAATTTACGGTCAATTATGTCTGAAATTCACCAGTGGAAGATAAGGCACAACTTTTTTAAAGCTTAATGACTTGTATTCTCCTCTGCATCTCCTTGAGAACCCATATCCCAAACTTTGTTACTATGAAAAGCCTCTATTCCCAGGTCAGATAAACAAACTGATTTAAGAAAATAGCAGCAAAGCAAGTCAAACAATATATTTCCATGAAGATACCAGATATCAGATAGTCTGGTATCAATTCTCTGAAGTAAAGAAAAATTTCTCAATCTTTGTAAAATTAAAACCACTGTAAGTTTCAATTCATTGATAAACAGAAGAGAATAAATACGACATGTTATATAATTTTAAGACATATATATATAAATTATATTTTGCTGAGTTTACTAAAAATTAGACACTTGTTTAAAATCACTGTTAATTTTTTCTAAGACTGACAAAAAGTATTTTATAAATTAATGATCCTGCAGAAATTTATCCAATGTACTATGACAAAGGCTTTGAAAATGGACTCCTCTTGCCTACCAGGATAAGAACATATGAAAACACACACACACAACACACAGACACACACAGACACACACAGACACACACAGACACACACACATACAGACTCTGACTCTCTCTCTCTCTCTCTCTCTCTCTCTCTCTCTCTCTCTCTCTCTCTCTCTCTCTCTCCTCCCTCCACCGACAGGGTCTCCCTCTGTTGCCCAGACAGGTCCTGAACTCACTATGGAGCCCAGAGCCCAGGCTGCCCTTGGACTCACAGCAATCCTCCTGCCTCAGCCTCCTGAGTTCTGAGATTAAAGAAGTGCACCACCATGCTCAGCTGATGCAGTGCTGGGGAATCAAACTCCATCACGCAGGGCATTAACCACTGAGCCATTCCTCCAGTTAAGAATATTTTATGTAACCTTTACAGTGCAATTGCTGTCTTTAGAATGATGACTATGTTCTAGTAGAGTGCTCCTAAGAATTCAGTCTGCACACAGGAGCTGAACACAAAAGTTTTTTTGGAAGTTATTATAAATAAAAGTTGAAAGTCCTTAGAAATTTTTATAACAACCTGATGGTAATTTTATGTCTGTTGAATCCAGTATGACACTAACCAACTGTTCTTGAAAGTATTCTATTGCATTTTACAAAGTACTCAGTGACAGACTGCTGGTTTTAAAGAAAATGGAAAGATAGTTCAAAAAGCATTATTTAATGTTTTCTAACTCATCTATCAGCTCAATACACATACTAAATATTGTTCTATGTACTACAGAAAAAATGTGACCAAACAAATACACATGGACCTTCATAAATTTTACATTTTAGGGAGAAGACCATCAAAAATATATAATACATATTATTTCAAATCTTGAATGCCATCAAAAGGCCTGTGTATTGAAGTTTTCATCCCAGGAGGTGACAGTGTTGAGAAATGGAAACTTCTCTGCCTATTAAGAGGCCTTTAAGTCATCGGTAGCACTGAAAGTTGACTATCAGACATTGGTGTCTTTTTTTTTTCTCTTATTTTTGTTCCCTGGATTGTGATGCAGTTTTGTTCTATTGTAACTTCTTTTGTTAGGAGCAACCCTTAATAGGTCCACGAACACAAAGAAGCATAAAGATGAATGACAATCAGTTAAGCATAAAACAGAGAGCATAAGGTACGTTAGTTTTGCGGAGAATGTAAAAAATAATTTTCTAAGCAAGTGAGAATAAGGATTGCTAGACTAAGACTCACTTCCTTTATGTAAACAAGAAGTTTGATGTTAGGTTATTTTGCAAGAAAATATGATGGAGAGAGACAGAAGCAAGGAGGCTATGGGTATAAAATTAATTGGGGACTATAATAAAAGATGAAAACAAAGGTGAAAGTACTGAAGTGCAATATAAACACATTTAATGTTCTAATAGAAGAACTATGAAGAGGAAAAAAGGGGGAAAAAAGAAACAAAACACAACAAACCCTCCTGAAACAATCAGAAGTGGTATCACATCAGTCAATAAGACAGTTGAATTCAGACTGCGAATGTCAAATTTTTAAACAGCATCAAACATTTGGCATTTATATGACAAAACATAAAAACAAAAACTATAAACCTATCTTTATGTTTAGAGTGATACCTACTACACTTTTAAACTGACTAGTAAATACTAAACAGTGTCTTGTTATATTGGCTAGTCTATTCTAAAAGTCATGGACTCACGTGATCTCCTGCACAAGCCTCCTGGGTAGCTGGGACTATCGGTGTACCTGGCATCTAGAAATATGCTTGATAATTTGAAAATTAAAACAAATGTATTTATTTACCTATCACAAACCTTTCAACTTTGCAATCACTTCCACTCCATCCTGTTCCCCTCTCCACTAAGTCTACCTTCTTACTTTTTCCCATTTTCTCTTAATTTTTATGGCTTCGTTTTCTCATTTTACAAAAACCCGATGATATTTAACCTTCTGTTTCCATTTCATTTCACTAAGCAAAATGGTTTCAAGCTGAATCTATTCCCTACAAATGACTCAAATTTGTTTTTCTTTAAGAAAGAGTAGAATGTTGTTGTCATATGTGTACAGACACACACACACAGACAAACACACACCCACACATCCCACGTCTTCTTTATCCATTCATCTGTTGTTGGACATACAGGCTTCTTCCAAGGTTTGGCTTTATACATTGTATTGCTATGACCATGGGTATACATGTATTTCTCTTCTATGATGACTTTTAATTTTTTTTGGAAGATACCCAGAAATAGTACAGCTGGGTCACATGGGGTATTTATTTTCAGTTTTTTGAGGAATCTGTAAACTGCTTTCCATAGTGATTTACCAGTTTACAGTCCCACCAACAATGTAGGTGGGTTCCTGGGAAAAGCTGGATTATAAAGAAAACTGTTTTTATTTTTATATAAGTGTTCGCTTTACCAATCTATGTAAGAACAGAGCTTATGACAAAGTCAGCTTCCAAATAATAGAAATTCAACCTATCCTTTTATGTCTTAAGTCCCAAGCAAAACAACAATAAAATTTTCATCTTCAATGAGTTCAGAAAAATACCTGTAACTCTGTACTACAGATATTATTACAGACAGCAGGCAAATCAGTAGAAAATATTCAAATAATACCAAGCAACAAAAAGAAACA
Organism: Ctenodactylus gundi; assembly: GCA_004027205.1. Taxonomy (NCBI): domain Eukaryota; kingdom Metazoa; phylum Chordata; class Mammalia; order Rodentia; family Ctenodactylidae; genus Ctenodactylus; species Ctenodactylus gundi. The sequence goes on from PVKB01000440.1 coordinate 601,141, forward strand.
ACAAGCAAGCTCTGTGGCACTGCAAATCCCAGAAATATCCAGGAAGAATTAGGCTCTACAAAAGACTGACACTTATCTAATTTGAAAATCCCACGGTGTGTATAATAATCAATTAAGCTTCTAAATTTTCAATGTAGATCGTCAATTTTTCAAATGAATGCATATCTTGGAAATCCATATAATTCTTCTTTGAAATAAATAAAGCAAAGATATGAAGGCGTCATGTGTACATCCACATTATTTGTCCGTATGCATTTTTACAAAGCTAGTGAAATGAAGTGCAGAAAGCCCTGAAGTACCGCCTGTTTCAATTTCAAAACAGCAGACAGCCACTGCAGATCCTTCTGCAAAGAAGCTAAAACTCCCCAAGACAAACGTACTATCAAAAAAGTAACATTTTAGAGTTCTGTAATGAAATAATCATTAATCATCAAAACTGTACTACCCACCAATCTGAAAGTTAGATATAATACCCCACCATGTCAGGCTTACATGCATATGCATATGTGTGTGTGTGTGTCTGTGTGTCTGTGTGTGTGTCTGTGTGTGTCTGTGTGTGTCTGTGTGTGTATATACACTCATCCCATTAGTTAGATATAAATGTCAATCTCAACAATACCTTAGAGATTCAAGAACCAGGTATTTTTAAAAATACTCTACTGGAAAGATAGTGAAAAAAAAATCAGAAAACCAGATGACCAATGATTTGACAGGAGAAAAACAAAATTAACATTTCAGAGATATGAAAAGTCCTATCAATAACAATGTTTTAAAAAGAACATGAAAAATGAAAAAGAATGCACATGAAATGTCAAAATTGGATTCAATAATTGAACAATATAAGAGAAACAGAAAGATGGAGAAGTGGAAAACAGAAGAAATAAGGAGAAACTCTGGACTGACTCAAGAGATTAACATCTAACAATAAGTATAAAAAACACCCGCTCAGCAAAATGAATGGAGAAAACACACATATCAGGGAAAATCAGTACAAAATTTTAAGGCCAAAGAGAAAAATATAAAAGATTTCAAATATAAGATATAAGTCAGAAATCACAAGAGAACTGTATTTCTCATCAACACAGAAACTAGAAAAAAATTCTAAAGAAAACAATTTTCAACCATGAAATTTGTAAAAGGCCAGACTACTATTGAAAGGATACAACATATTTTCTAAGCATGTAAAAGTTACATATACAGATACAAATTCTTTTTTAAGCTCTCAGTAAAAGGTGAGAATAAATTAAAGAAAACAACAGGACAGAGGATCTAAGAGGATTTAAACAATGGCAGAAAAGTAAAAATCGAAGGACTTGCAAAGTTTAGAAAATAATTTACGTAAATCAATCATGTCAACACAACAATGTCAAACAGTGAGATATGAAACAGGAGTCCCAAATTCCCTAGGCCAAAGACTGGTACAGGTCAGTGGCCTTGGAAGGACTGGGCCACTAGGACAAACAAACAAAAAACAAGAGGTGGGCAGCAATGTAAGCTCGTATTAGGCTGTAATGCTGATGATCTGACATGAGGCAGAGCTTTGCTCCCTGCCTGTTAACGCTCACTATTCTAAAGCTATCTTCCAACACCTTATTAAACAACAAGTAACACGACCTTCCACTGAGTAGGTATTTGGTGTCTAAAAGATGGGGAAAAACTGGAATAAACAAAAAATTTAATCTTCAAGAGTCACACTGGCTTCTTGTTTACCACTGGTCAAGAACACCCACATAAGATGATCCTGACCACATTTTGCAACCCAAATGTATTTAAGAAACAAAATCAGGACATAATCAGTCATAAAGTCATTTTTAATAAAATTTAAATTCTAAATTCACACTGATTAAAATACTTTCAATTTGGAAGCAAGATGAAGTATTAACATATTCCAAACATCATGTAGACTGGAGAAAATAACAAATATTAAACTGTCAATCATACTGAAAATTTTTAAATGACAAAAATTTGAAGCCAACAATTTATAAAACCAAATTACTATTATTATTTTGAGACAGGTTCTTGCTTTATAGCCCAGGCTGGTCCTGAATTCACCATGGAGCCCAGGCTGGCCTTGGACTCATGGCAATCCACCTGTCTCAGCCTCCTGAGTGATGAGATTATAGGTGTGCACCAGCATGCCCAGCTTATGTATTACTGGGGATTATAATTTGGCTACTTAGTGCTTGATGTAGAGCTTGCTAGGCAAGATCTTTAACCACTGAGCCATTCCTCCAGCCATTAAAACCAAGTTATTATAAATAACTCTAATGCTGAGAAAGAGTCCTGAAGAGAAATATTATTTTCATAACACCAAAAAAATAAAGTGTTTAATCAAATACTATCCTATCAATAGCTAACCTTGAAAAGAATGTTTTCATAAAATATTAAAATATCTTCGAATTGGGGATAAAATATTTCAACTTTTAAGACTGTAAGCCCACTAGAATGATTATGACAGTCTTTCTCATATAAGCTAAATCTACAATCTATGTTCTAATTTGTCCAACTGAGCTAGCAATTTAGAACAGGAATAAGGACATTTGATTATGAACACTGTACAGCAATATGAAGCTTCTTTATTCAAATAGGTCAGATAAATAAAAAAGTTTTTTAATATTCCAATTAAGAGAAAAAGTAAAAATGACATAATAACATTCCAAAGAGTTTATATCTTACAAAAAAAGAGAACGCTTATTCTTATAACTGTGGAATGAGGCTGGAAGAAGTATAAAATACTATAAACTTTTAAAATGTAGTAAAATTACGCAGTTAGACATAATGAATAAAACAGAGATGAATTTAATTCATAATAAAATGGGATGTTTTACAAACAAATTAAAATAGTGATAACATCACTGTGTAACTCATGAGAATATAGGACACATCACATCTGTACCCTACAAAGTAACTTTTTCCCCACTATTTTTATTAATATACATATGTAATACATAGTGTTTACAATGAATTTGGGTATTTCGTGCACATATTACCTTTACAATCCCTTCCCATTTTTGACCTTCCCACCCCTTCCCTATCCCTTCCCCAACTACGGCTATCACTTCATGTGGTTCTATAGAATGTCTGTGTTCTGGGTTTGACAAGTCAGAGAAACTATGCAGTACTTGACACATTAATCTTCCGCATCTAAACTATTTCACTTAAGTCATCACTCTAACTCAGCTTCCTATGCTTCGAATGAGTCACAGTAGTTAAATCTTGATGCCTCTTCTCTGAATCCAACCAATCCCTTTAATGGGATATTTACCAAAAGTTCTCTTTTTCTATATTTTGCTCTATCTTTGTTGCTATTCTTAAACCTGGCCTTACCCACCAGTTCACATTCGAAAATAACTATAAGCATGTAGTTCAAAAGACTAGTAAATTTGGGAAAGAAGAAAAAAAGAAGTTAAATCTCAAATGCCATAGCTGAATACTGGAAGGTACATATTAGTACATTCACAGGGCTATCTTTATATCAATCAGTTTTCTTAGGATAAATTTTCATCAGTGACCTAATAAGTGAACTGCTACAAGAAAACCAACTTAAAATTCTATCACATTGCTACATTAAATGAACTTAAATCTATACCACATAACTATACTTAAAGTAACAGATATGAAGGCAAATTTAGTTCTTTTAGAATTATTTAACTTTCATGACTTATTTACTGATATTTCATTGATTACTAACACCCTGCTACAATTTCGTTTATAATTTTATCTATCCATCCATATATTTATGCATTTGTATTCTTAAGAGATTTTTATTTCAATTCCCCATGTTGCATTATTAATTAGAAATTATTTAATTTTACACACTCCTATATCATTACTAATGATAATGTTTTCGGGAGATTTTACAGATTTTATAGAAGAACTGGTACTGTTTTAAAGTATAACAATCAGATGATTTAATTACCAATCTATTTTATTTTACATTTTCTCTTCAGATGTTCCCTTTCCTCCTAGCTATTATGGTGCTGCTTATGTTTCTGCCTCTCAAAGAGGATAAACTCACATTCAACATCAAAAAAGTGAATTGCTTCATTCAATAAGCTTAAGACTTTATCAATTTGCTACAATAAATGGACTTAAATCTGTATCACATAAGTATGCTACACTTAAAGCAATAAATAGCTATAAACAGTTATTTCAGAGTTGACTTTCATACAAAATAACTAACTTGATTGACTTTCTTCTCAGTTAAAATATAAGCACTATCAAGGAACAATTTTACTTCACAGTCAATTAATCCTATCTGTACATAACTGCCTTGTTAACTGTCCATGAACACAGTCTCTGTATAAGAGAATTAACTATTCCTGCCCATATTATCAACTCCACAAGATTTGTCCTGTAAAGTGATTAGAAGTGATTATCTTTTCATCTATCCTCACACACACAGCATACAAAAAAAGGACAAAAGTAAGACCAAAAACATCCTTGAAAATATGCAAAATTATTGTTGGCTTAGAACAAAGTTCTCAGGAAACACTGTACTTTGTTGAATGGTAGATGACAGGTATGAATCACATTGTAATCACCTTAGGTCTGGAAGGTATGATTATTAAGGAATTACAACAGTATGTAATTAAATTCAGAGAATGACTGAAAAACATGTTTTACCCTTTTAAAAACAGTGTAACTATAATATTTATTACTTTCCAATTTAATAGATTTTAAAAAACATTTTCAAAGGTTAACAGAACACTTCTTAATATCAGAGTAGTTAAGTAAAAACAAAATGGCACTCATCAAGCAGTTTGAAAAGCTGTCATGAAACTCATGGGAAGACAAGAAGAGAGCTAGAGGGAAGGAGGCACTCAACTGGAAATGAATAGGATAAAAGCAATAATGAAGTAGCACATGTAAAATTATATGTAGACAAAGAGATAAAAATAGAAAATGTAATTACTGAAAATTGACCTGGACAAAACAAAACTAAAATAGAACATCATAATAAAGGTAGTTTAAATACATAAGTTAATCATTATCATGGCATTAAATAGTAAATGCAAACCAAAATGCATTGTTCAGGAAATTAAGAACATTTTTTTGTTTTCTGTTGATGATGAGACTGAACGTAGAACTTTATGTATGCTAGTATGAACTCCTTCACTGAACTCTTTCACTCTGTCCACAAGACATTTTTCAAGTAAAAATGATCTACATATTTCTAGAACATAGTACTCTTTCTCCTATATGGTAAATGGCATACAGTTACTCATCTTCAGAATCCACAAAAGAAATTGTGTAGAGATAAGATTATTAATTTTTATGACAAATTCCAGTTACTCTGAAGCAAGTCCTAACTTACATTAAAGATGTGTTGATTTAAATTCACTGTATAGTTAATGCAATTTGCAACTACATAAATGGACATTACTGTGCAGAGAGAGGAATGGAAAATTTGATGGAAAATACAAAATAAAAAGAAACAAGCAAAGATCTAATGTAGACAATAAAAATTAGAAAACAATGTTGTATCAGACAATTTTCTAAATGAACAATAATTTATAGTACTGTCTAAAAAACATACATTGGGCATAATATCTTCTTTTCTGCCTAGTAAGAATGAAAGGAATATTATCAAAATACAGAAAAAACTTTTTACTATATGATCTACTAAGAAATCTTTTCAAGTACAAGTTCTATTTGTATTTAAAAAAAAGATACTCAGTTTTTGTTTTTCATCCATTTCACTGCGCATTATTGATTCAAAGTGGCCCATTTTCATTCAAAAGCCTCTTTTCTGTCTTTCTTTTCACTATGTAGTCTTCCATTGTGTATAGGTACTAATTTAACCATTTCTCTGTTAATGGGAAGGTATACTGTTTACAGATTTTGGCTATTATTAATTGTGTTGCTATAAACATGGATACCCGTGTCTTTTTGGTGTGTTGACTTTCTTTTCGGGACACATGGACAGCTATGTCTCTTATAAAATCCACAAAAAAAGGTATAAAAAGGGCCTAACACAGGTGACAGAGTACAAAGAGGGGCAATGGACTCCTAAAAAAAGGATGAACATACTAAAAATTGGTGGAACGGATGGTTATTGAGTCCCCAAACTCCATGTTTTTAATGTTATAGAATTTGGAATTGGTGGGATATATATATATATATAGATAGATAGATAGATAGATAGATAGATAGATATAGATATAGATATACACATATTTAAAATGGAGTTTTAAAGTGCATGTTGCATAACAAGATCAAAGTGTCACAATTCAAGAACTTAAGAGCTCAGTATATATTTCAGGGAACAATAAATTGATTTTCATAAAAAAGATAAAACTGGATAAAATATCTCCATCTCTTACTACTAAGAAGAAAATGGACACTTTGAGAATAAGTTTTATATGTGTTTCACGCAGAAATGAAACTACAAAAATGACAGTTGCTAATATACATTAAAAGTATCAGGTAAGACAAGTAAGAAAATTTAGAAAGAAAAAAAAAAAAGAATGAAAAAACACAGATGGCCCAAGACAATATTATCAGATTGGCTTTGTGAAGTTAAGTCAAGCCAGAGAATGGCAACTTTTTATATATCATCAGGGAACAAACAGAAGTGCTCTACCACTGAGAAACATCTTCTGCCCCTTTTATTTTGAGACAGGGTCTTATAATGCCCAGGCTGAAACTGAAGTTGTTATCCACCTGCACCAGTTTTCCTAAGTGTTGGGACTGATTACAGTGGTATGCCACTAAGCCTGCCTCAGTATCACTGTTAAATTCTAGGGGTGAGGCACAGTAACCTGTTTCAACAAGCCTACAGGTGATTTTAATGTGTCTAAAAGTTTGAGAATAATAATTTAAACTAACAAGATATTAAAATTTGATTTTGAGATTAAATCCAACAAATGAGCCTAAATCTGGATTTGTCATGGTAATAACAGGTGAAGAGAGACAAAGTTAAGTCCAACAAAAATGATATGTAAGTTAGGAGAATTTAAATATGTTACATACACATATGTGTACAGATATATACTATATAATGAAGAAAAAAATTCTTATTTATATAAGCACAACTAACAAAGTAGAAAGAAATACAGAACATCTGCTAAATTAAGAGTTATCTTCTGGAAAAACAAGGACAAACATGAAGATACTTGGTTGACAAGTTGTCAAGTTAATTCTAAAGCGAATAAGGAAAGTGAAAAATTAATCCGTCAATTCTTCAGATTATCTATAGACTGCTAGCATTAACTGATTTTATGCTATGTCTAGACATATTGAAATTATCACAGTAGTAGTAACTGAAGAATGTCTATAGTCCTAACAGGTAGAAGCGTTTCAAATACAGAAAAAAATAAAGAATATACACATTTACATATAGTAACAATGAGCAATAAATAAATGCAATAGAATGGAGAAACAATAGTATGAATTTGGAGTTGCAGCAATTACTACAAAGTTTACCAGAGTATGGTTTAATAGCCACTTAAAATTTCTTTGGTTATAAAATAAATTTATAGGATATTAAATATTCAGTGATTTATTAACATTATTAATCACAAATTTTTAATTTGTTTTACTTAAAGCTATAAAATGACAGGTAAATGAGCAAACATCTTACCTTCATAGATAGCAAAACATTCAGATGAACTTGAAAAATTGTTATTGTTCAGAAACAGTGATTAAAGTAACACTTGTTCCAAAGAAAGCATAATTAAAATAAAACATACATAATGATTAGATGAAAAACATAAGAAAATATTGGTTACTTACCAGCAAGGGTGCTTGTGTGCCTAAAAGCTCTGACCTGGGAATCTGACAAACCAGTCAAAAGGGAGATTACTGTGTCCATCATATATTCATCATAAATTATGCTGTACTGGCACTGTCGAATCAGGACTCCAATAAACTCACAAAAGTTTGAACGAAATTTTTTCCATTGAGGTCCAGGCATGGTAAGGGGATAATCACCACTGTCCTAAAAGATATTTTTTTAAAAAATTAGTATAACAAGTTCTCAAATGAACAGTTTTTTCCTTCACACCTATACAGAATTTTTATTTTTCAAAGTACATGTGTGAACATACAAAAAAGCGCTGGATGTGGTGGCACATGCCTGTAATCCCAGCTATTCAAAAGCTGATGCAACATTATTATTATCAGCCTGGGTAACTCAGTAAAACCCTGTCATTTGAAAAAAAAAAAATCTCAGGAGATGTACCTGAGTGGTAAATCACATATCTAACATATTCAAGGCCACGCATTCATTTCCCAGTTTTGCTCTCTTCCCACCTAAATTCAATTTCATACATTGATTGCTCTTTTTTGGCTGTAAACTGCAACAAAATAATTTTAAAGTCGTCAAAACAATTATTTTTTGAATCAATGTTTATGTAGTCAAGTTCCAAGTCTTTCATTCAAAATAGGAGTAGTTCCGTCATGCCTGGATCTTTATTGGGAGAATTTATAATAGAAAAAAAACCATAAAGTTATGAACTAGAAAAAGTACATACGTTTGAAGTTAGAGCAATCATCACGACACTCGTGTCACATAGCATCTCTCAGTATTTTTTTGTTTTGAAGACAGGGTTTTATTCTGTAGCCCAGGCTGGTCTAGAATTCACTGTGGAGCCCGGACTGACCCTGAACTCATGGCAATCCTCCTGTCTCAGCCTCCAGAGTGTTGGGAATCCATGCATGTGCCACCACACCTGGCTTATGTGGTGCTGGGGCAAACTAACTCAGTTATGTAGCATTTGCAATCGCTTTAACCAGTAAGCCATTCCTTCAGCTACTCTCCGTAATTTTTAAAAGATTAAAAAATAACTTGTTTATATATAGCTCAGGCTGGCCTTGAACTTATTATCTTCCTCCATCTGTCTTTCCAGAGATAAAATTACAGGCTTTTTTCCAGTATGACTGGTAATGAACAGGATTTTTAAAAACAGAGAATTTCCTAAGTGTAAAGCATTTTGCTGAAGAGTAAAACTAGCATATCACAAATAAAACTAAAAATACCATGCTTTTGTCTTCCAATTGTGAACTTGATTTTAGTTTATTTCAGAATAAATATATTAACTTTTCCAGGGTGGGGTGGGGGTACTGAGTATATGCTCTTAGTACCACCAGATTGTGTCATTTTCTTTAAAGGAGGAGATTAAGATACTTCACCTAAAAACTTTTAGGCACCGAAATGAAAATCAGCAAGGCAGAGGACTGGCCAATATTAAAGTGATTAAGAAAAATAATTAAGATATTTACTAACTTTCAAAACATTAAATGTGTGCTTCATTGAATGACAAGGGGAGCCTACATTCACTCAAAACTATTTTAATACAGTTTCATGTTCACCACAAAGTCTAGAGACTAGGCAGAAAAATGAACATCTCTCTTGGATAGACAGGGCAGAAGGGTATATTATTCAACTGCTGAGAGAATGTCAAGAACCCTAGCTAGCTTATGCAGACCTTTCCCTCCTAATAATCAGAAGACTTCACCTGATGAGAGTAAGAGTAACGAACTGAGTTACCTGTACGGCACAAACAACATCCTACTATAGGTGGGAGAAAAAGATACTGTCTACTTGAGGAAGAGGTGAAAACAAAAACACTATGCTGACCCTGAGTCTTACAACAGTATGGAATAAAGGTCTGTCAGCACTGGAAAAGGGGCAAGAAAGTACCATTCAATGGCAAATATCCACATATTTTAGAGGCCAGCTGCTACAAAGAAAAGGAAACAGGAAAGTTGTAAAGGTCCACTGGCATCTACAGGACACGGCATAGTTAAGACCAAGCAAAACAGGGCATCAGACGCTCCCATGACATCAAGAAACACACAAGAGCAGTATACTAGTCACAGAAGTGACAAGGCCATGGTGAGAGATTTTAGCAGTGCCACTGTGGTGCTAGTACAGCACACAATGGAGCATGCACACTAAGAAAAATTCTCTGATTATCTTAAGAACACGGCAAAAGCAGCCCACATCATGAAATCTGAAATGTGAAATGTGGGCTAAAAAATGATAGCAAAACAAAAAACAAGTCCCAATTCCCAGCTACACAGAAAATGTACACCATCTAAGTTTAAGTTTTTGTACCATGTGAAAAAATTTTAGAAAACAAAAGAAAATCTCCTGTGTCCCCTTCACTTGCTGCCCCCCCTCGCCCCCCCCCAAAAAAAATAAGCAGAGTCAGTTTTTCAGGAGAGCTATGATAACTAATAACAAAACAGAGATAATAACATTCACGACTAATATATAAGTTCTTTAAGGGGATTTCTTTTAACCTTTTGAAAGATACTTGTTCAATAAAGAAAAGAAAAAGGAAACTATTTAGAAGCTGAAATAACAAAATGAAAGAAGTTTAGGAAGAAATCCATAAACAAAAAAGTTTATTAACAATTAGTTCAAATATGATCAGAAAACAATGTGGTGATTTCTGTGCAGCAAAATATAGTATTATATACCTACCATTTACATGGTATACATTTTGGATACCTGTGCCAGTGACTATAAATATGAACATCTGATAATAAGACACTAATAATTTGTTCTAGATCCCAGAGATACATGGTTCTCGATGTAGGATTGGTTGTAAATCCCATCATCTATTTTATAATGAACCTTTACAGGGTTTACTAGAGGAACTTTGGGGAAGACAGTATAACTGCTACTTCACTATGAAGACAGGAGAAGGCTGATTTGTTAATAATTTCATTAACAAATCCCTAGGTATCTGGATTTTAATAATAACCAAAAACAATCAACAGAAAATGAAAACAGCAGGGAAGGGTTCCACATGGTTATTTGGGATTCAACTTGGTCACAAACTATAGATATCCAATCAGTAATACATCCTTTAAGAGTAAAACCAAGAAACTAGTTTTTAACATCAGGTGATATACAATGCGGTGCTATTTGCAAAGAAACACCAGCTTTTAGTAAAGTAATTTCAAGAGATTTAATAAAAGATGTACAGCACCCCTTCTTTCCTTGCTTTATCCATGGCTTGTCTTTATGCAGCTTCAGATAATGTGTAGACATCAGTCTGAAAATATCACTAGATAATTGTACAAATATGCAAATCATGAGTTTTAAACTGTCCCAAGTAGAGTCAAAGTCTGTAACTTCACTCTACCACATCTAGAGTATCTACATTCTCTTTAACAGGAGTATCTACCGTGTATGTGCTATGCAGTCCACGCCAAGTGAATAAAAACAGAACACACACACACACACACACACACACACACACACACACACTCTCTTTTTTTTTTTTGGTGGTGATACTAAGTAACCAAATGAAATTGCCCAGGTTGGGCTTGAATTTGTGACATTCTCACTTTCCAAAGTGTGAGGAATGACAGGTTTCCACGAAATGCCCAGCTACACATAATTTATGATTTTTATTACAAAGTATTACTACAATTATTCCACTTGATAAATTGCTTCTGTTACTTCATTTGCTTAATTTATAAAATAACCTTTATCAGTTAGCTCCATGTCACAGGTCTCTCACCCAAGCACGCTGGGAGGATCAGGGAGGAGAATCTCAAGTTCAAGGTCTTTCTGGGTGATGTTGCTGAGTCTTTGTGATACCCTGTTGAGTACTGACACTGAAGTGTCCCTCAGAAGCCTCATTTATTTAGAAGATGGATTATGGAGGATGATTATATCTCTAAATTAATCCACTGACAATTTCATGTGCTGTTAAAAGGTGGCACATGGTTTGAAAGGGGAAAATCACTAGGGTACAACTTCAAAGGGTACAAATCTCTCTCACTAGTCCTGTCTTTCTCTTTTACTTTGCTTCCTGGTGCTAAGAGAAGAACAGCTTTTCTCCAGATAGGCCCACTGTTATGCACTTCCACCACTGCCAGATGCCCAATAATTAACTATAATCTTTTAAAACTGTGAGTTAAAATAAACCTTTCCACCTTTAACTTGTAAGTGTTGGGTATTATGTCTCAGCAATGAAAAAGTGATTACAAGATAGGAACTCTCAAAATCAAGCATGGGCTGGAACTTAGCTCAGTATGAAGGCCCTGGGCTCACTTCCCACTACCACAAAAAATTATAACAATGGTAACGAAATGAATAAATGTTATCACACACATATATATAGGAAAAAAAGCATAGATGGTCTGTGATTTAAAGTGGTTCACCTCATAATTTTTCAACTTTATAATATAAAAATGATGTGAAATTAGCAGCATTTAGGCTTCAAAATTTTGATTTCTTTTCATTTTTTTCAGGCTAGTGATATGTAGTATGGTATTCTCTCATACTATGCACAGGAAGTGACTGCAGCAGCCCAGTCACTTAACAGGAATAAGCTGATATTCTAGAGTGAATTTTTTGGTTAATCCACGATGTTTCTTGGTTAGGTGTTCTAAATGCATTTTCAACTTAGGATATTTACAATTTATGACAGATTTATCAGGACATACCCCTCCTGCAAATTCAGAAGTGCCTGCATATATAGGATTAAGTTCTATGAGTCTTATCAAGCATCTACTGGATGCTGGGGAAATTATTCCTCAAAAATGGAACTGCAATATTTGTTCGGAGGATAGAAAATATCTATCTACCCAATAATCTACCTACCATCTACTAATACTATTTCACTAAACAAGACATGCATCTGGCACCATACCAGATCCTGACACATAAAAGTGAACAAAACAAGGATACTCTTTTTCAAAAAGTTTCTACTTTCAGATGAGGGGCGTATAAAAATTAAATTACTGACTATTTCAGCAAAAAAACCTCAGTAGTTGGTTTGTTTTCCTCACTGGCAAAGTGATCAGGCTACATCTCAGCCAAGCCACTTGCCATGTCCTGATATGTAATAGTATAAGATTTTTTCATCAGTTTCTCCACATGATTCGGCTCAAAAACAGATACAGTAAAGGAACATGGTGTGTGGCTTAGCTTTGGAAGGCACAAGATGAGCTGGACCTGATTGCGTATGGAAGGACCAAAGAAAAAGCAGTGACGATTGCCATTATATGAGCACAAGTTTCTAGATAAGGAGAAGGCCTAGCAGAGGGCAGGGGTGCTCAGGCAGCCCAAGGATAACAAGTGCAGAGTACAGGGGAGAACTGCAGATACAAATGCTGGACAATCAGCAGCCCTAGGCCATGGCCTAAAAGAACAGTGAGTGGTTTGGTTGGGTTATATACACAGGGAGAGGGCATCAAGTGTTAAGACTTAAAAGGTTGAGTACTGTACAGGATTCAAGGCCAGCCTGTGGTGTCACAGCACTACAGTCATAGCATGTGGCCATTGGCAGCCCCAAAGAGATTTGGAAGCACACTGTGAATTTCTCCAGAAATAGACCAGCAAGAAGTCACACACCTAGGAAACTGAGGACACTACTGGTTACTAGGAAGGGAAGAATTCCAGCAAAAAGACGGGGTGCCAAAAGGGAAGACAGAAATATCTGAGCCAAACAAGATGATGTCTTAGCAGAGGTCACATTTCCCCAACTCCACAACATAGGTGTGAGAAGAGCCAGCTTACCCAGGGATGGTTTACACAGAGGTAGGAGAGTATAAGCAACTCTGGAAACAGGGCATCCTGCCTACATTCTACTAAATCTCAATGAAACAGTAGAAAACGCCTTACATCAGGCCACAGGTAGAAGACAGAGAACTGGACACACCCTAACCCTTGGCTGGAAGAATGAAAGATTTTGGATGTAGAGACTGCCCACACAAGTAACGTGGGAGGGTAAATTTTTTGTACTTTATGCTAAGTTCAAGGGTTTTCTGTGCGTATAATGAACTTGTATTTTTTTTCTATTGATTTGGGCATCTTTTTTTCTTTTTCTCTTTTTCTTCGTTTCCCTTCTTTCCATTTCAGTTAATTCTTAATTTCTGCATCTCCTTCTCTTTCAAGTAACTTTTCATGCCTTTTGTCCAGAGCTTTTCTATACATCCTGGAGAAATTCTCTCTATATTTCACTTACAACTTTGTTTTTTCTTACTTTTGTTTTATCTATATCTTTCTAATCTGGGTTTGCAGCTCTGTTATGTTTTTCTCTAACTATACTCTTCTCTTTACTACCACACTCTAAAAGCTAAGCCTTAGTATCACTCTGCTCTCTCCTTGCCACCATCACTCTTATAAATAGAATTTTCACGTATTAGTGACTCACAAAAGTAGAGCTTCACATGTTTGGGAGCAATAATTTTATACTAGTTAGCAAGACAAAAAATCATTAAGGTAATTTTTTTCCTATTATTACCAAAAGTAACATAGAGCTGATCTAAACAAACCTTCCTAATGTATTACCAGATGTTATGGCTTAGATCTGGAATGTTCAACAAAAGCCTCACATGCATGGATATTTGAGATAGCTAAGGAAACATGTGCTGTTGGGAAGTGTAGTTTGGTTAGAATGGAAAGATCACTGGGGTGGGACCTGGAAGAATATATGCTATCTTCATCCTTGACCCCTCATTAGGGCTCCTGAATGCATGCCATGAACAGCTCTCTGGCTGTGTCTGCACCATATACATCTATTACAACCTCCTGGAGTTCAACCATCTAAGAACATTCAGCAGCAACTGTGTAAGGGGTGAGGCTACTACTCAAGACAGTGGTGGAAACTGGTGATGTTCAGGTGGTTCTGGCTTTACAGGCTTGCAGAGTACAAGGGTTGTGAGTTCACTGAGGCTTCCATCAAGATTTCAGAGGAAGACCTTGGAAGACAATCAGTGTGCCCCTGGGAGGGCAGTATATAAAGTTCTGAAGGAAAAGCCTAAGATGCAATGTAGACTCCGAAAATTTGGAGAAGCCAAGAACATGAATTGTTTCCCTAGGAAGCTACAGGGTGTGGGAAAGGCTAGCACTAAGGAGAGAAGATGTTGCAGCCAGAAGCAATAATGTAGGGGTAGGCCCACTGGAATCCTGTGGAATTCACATCTCATGTCAATTTATCCCTGGTGTAGGAAATGGCAAGGGTAATTCTTGTCCTGCTGTGTTTAGAACTTGTTTTGGTCCAGTTGTCTTTTATCTTTCTGTTTTTCTCTTTTGTAATGGGAACATTAAACCTGTGTCATTGTATTTTGGAGGTGCTTAACTCTTGTTTTCACAGAACCTTGCAATTAAGTTTGTCTTGCATCTGAGTAAAGAATTTGCACTTGAAATTTTCAGCAGTTCTGGAATAGTTAAGAGTTAAACATAAACATTTTAATTCTTTCGATAATTAAATGGTGGGAGGAATAGGCAGATGAAAATTTCTACACATAATCTTAAATAATTCAGCAAGAATCGTTCACTATAGCAAGATAAGTTTTAAACACAGTAGGAGAAGAAAAAAATTAGTCAGTTAAATACAGAAATTAAGCCAGCCAAATTCGGGGAACATATCAGTATTTTATATAAGATGTAATCATAATAACCTCAGTAAGAAATATTCTTTGCTCTGTCTCCCAATTGTTGATTCTAACAAGAACCAAATTATCTATTTACTTACTGTGAAGCACCAAAACTGCTCTGGAAATTTATTTCTTTCTAAATTAGGTTTGATATTTATAATTTATATAGTTTTCTTGAGTATATTTAGATTAGAAAAGTCTTCACAAAAAGTTTAAAAATCGTTGTAAGTCAAAAGAATAGGAGATAAGGTATATCTTACCATCTTCTCCAGAACCTGTTCAATCTAACTCATCTCAGCTTTACCATATTTCAGAATAATGTAATTTACTCTAACAAAATTTCAATGATTACTGAAAACTAGACATTCTAGACAACTGGAAACCAATAGTTCTGGTAATCAGTTATTTTGAAAAAATTATGAGAAAATACACAATAAATAAATTTAAAAGAATACTTTAGGATTTCACAAGGCTTTTGGATCACATAATTGAAGACAAGTAAATGTACATATATCTTTTGCATGGGCCAAAAAAGTAAGTGGGTATCCTACATATGGAATGTAACAGAAGTATGTTAAACCCACAAGCAAAGCCTTAATGGAAAGAAGCACATGTGAAATACTTTTGGTGTGATCTGCTAGAAAGAACATAAAAATGTGATGAGAAAGACATCTTCTGTATTTTGTGAGTGAGTGTATTTATTGTATTATTTCATTCACTTGAATATTAACAATAAAAAGGTTGGGCCCACACCGCCCCCTCCCCCCCAAATTAACCTGTTAGTGCTGAAAGCCAAGACAAAGAAACATCAACCAGGA
The DNA here is from genome assembly GCA_004027205.1 of Ctenodactylus gundi. Classification (NCBI taxonomy): domain Eukaryota; kingdom Metazoa; phylum Chordata; class Mammalia; order Rodentia; family Ctenodactylidae; genus Ctenodactylus; species Ctenodactylus gundi. Next base: position 617,310 of record PVKB01000440.1, read on the forward strand.
AACAGAAATCTCACTTAAATCAGAAGGCTGTGTATTAAAACTGGACTTAATGAAGGCCTAGTGTATAATGTAAATTCAGTTCACCATAATACAGAAATAAACAAAAATGTTTTAATAATTACATTCGATATAATAGATACCTTAATGATGATAGATAATACCTTAGTGAAGATACGAAAAGTGATTAATATGTCAAAGTAAAACAAAGCAAACTTGTATTATGAATGAAAGTTCCAACAGTCTCAAATAGAATGTGCCAAATATAAACATACGTTTCATACACACACAAAGAAGTTGAGGGGCGCACTGAAGGTAGAAAGGTATCATGTAAAGTAATTTTGAGAAATTATGAGTTAAAGTTAACTGAATGTTTCTTTTTTCCTCCCTTTTTATTAATACATATGTGATACATAATGGTTATAATAAATGTGTCTCCATAGTAGGATTTCTAAGAACCTTATATAAAATATATACTTAATCATCCTTAAGGTAGGTATCATATGCTATCCCGTTAAGATTTACCCTCCAAACTTTTTCTTCTCCTAAATATGTAACAAGGCTAGCATTACAAAGAACAGATTAATGGTGGAGATACATTTATACTTTAAGACTGAATGTTAAAAAATGTAATTCTACCAAGAATCATTTTTCCTTATCAGTCATTATATAATACTAACACCATACAATATAATTACATATCCTAAAACTATGGCCATATAAATAAAAGATGGCCATATAAATTTGAATATTATAACATCTTACATTGAAAATTAAATCAAAACCTTGAAATCATATATTAACCATATAGTACTATGAACAGGCAAGCTGATATTAGAGTTTCTATACCTCATCAAATTCTTCAGTCATTTTCCTGATGATCTCCGCATTCTGCATATTTCGAAACATTTCTATTCTCACAGTGCCTGTGGAACAACAGATTTTACAGTTAATCTTCAATTCATGCTAAACATGAAATTTAATCTGACCACTGAAAAGATAGACTAAGCTAAGTTTAATATATACTAATTTGTAAAATTGGAAAAATCATTCAGAATCATTTTGAAGAACATTTTAGTTACATGATATACAACTCTGTCCATCACTTATGGATGCACATTTCAGGTATCAGTAATAGATAATCCCCATATCAAAATACAGAAATGAGAAGTCCTAGGTGGGTAGTTGGAGCAAATGGAATTTTTAATTTTTTACAATTTTCTTCTAAACTGCAACTTCCTAAAAGGGAAAACTTTAGATTGTGATTTTATCTTTTCACTCACAAAAATGGTGCTAGTATACAATGCAATTTTAAATATCAGAACATTTTAAAAGTTAAACAAAAATTTGAATAAAATTACAAATTATTTTAAGTAAAAATTAATGTTGTAGAAATGTCTTTACCAAATATTCCTGAAAGTAGTCAAAGGAAACAAAATCATTTAACTTTATAAGTCAACAGTAGCCCTCATCAGGACATGATTACTTGTAGTACTTTTATTTCTGTCCCTATGACATTGAGGATTTGACCCAAAGTCTGCAAACTAAGCTATATCCTCTGCCCACTCTTTAAAGTTTTGATTTTGTGACCAATTTTCACTAAGGTGCTAATGTGCCAAAAATGAGATCAAACCTGTGATTCACCTGCATCTGGCCTATACTGATGGGATAACTGGCCTACATCCCCGGACTTTAATTTGTAGTGCTCTTCATAAGTAAAATGACATTTATGTAAGTTAAAAAAAGTGAAATTAGATTTCAAATGATGAAATATGCACACACAGTTCTATTGGTGGTCACTGGGGCACGCAGGGGTTGGGGCGGTAGAGGGCGGCAGAAATTTAACCCAAGGTATTGAGCATGCCAGGCAAGCACTCTACCACTGAGCTACATCCTCAGCATTATACAGAGGAATTCAAACAATGAAAGGTTAAAAGTAAATCCTTGTTACTGACAGAGACAGGCAATAGCTTTTGCATTTGGCCTAACGTTTAGATTTCCATTAGGTGAAATTTATGGCATAACAATTACAAGGGTTAGGCTCATTCTGTTCTGTCCTCAGATACAAATTTAAAAATTAATTCATTTATAGTGAAGTACTTAGTAAGAAGTAATTCTTTCTTCACTGCTCCAAACTCACTTGTATATGAATATTTTACAACGTTAACTGGTCATTCTAAAAATAAGTCTATTGGAAATATAATAAATACATGCACTTAATTTTTAAAAAGACAAAATGCCCTAAGTTTGATAACAAATTAAGTTTCATAACAAATAAAATTAAAATATTTATTGTACTTTAAAATACACATTCACCTGTATCATAAATTGCTACCTAGTCTGCTCAGAGTTTAAAACAAACAAACAAACCTGAATAAATGGGAGAACAGAGTGAGGAAAGGAGAAAGAGAGAAAAGAAAACCGAAAGGAAGAAAACCAGATACAGTGGAACCTGGCTCTAATCCCAGCTTCTCAGTAGGATATAAGGAAGGAAGATCACAATTTCAATTTCCAGGGTAGCCTTAGGAATTTAGCAAAACCTTGAATAAGAGAGGCGGGGGAGGGTTGAGGCACCTTAGTGGTTGACTGCTTGCCTACCATTATGATCTCCTAGACTCACAAAGTTTTAAAAAAATAGAGGAATGGGGGGGAGGGGGGCCGGAAGAGAGGAGAGAAGGATGGGCAAAACAAGGTAATTCTTAACATTTTGAAAGCACCATTATCACTGAACACCCAAAAACAACTAGGATATTATTATATAATGATAGCTCAAGTAAGATTCATACCATGTGCAGGATTCTATACGGATTTGATATTTGATTAGGAATAATTTATTTAATTTTTTCTTTTTTTGAGACACATTCTTGCTCTCTCGCCCTGGCTGTTCCTGAACTCACCAGGTAGCCCAGGCTGGTCTCAAATTTACAGCAATCCACCTGCCAATTCTCCTGAGTGTTCGGATCACAGGCATGTGCCGCCACACCAGGCTTATATGGTCCTAGAGAATCAAACTCAGAGGCTTGCACTCTAACCCTTACATTATTTAGTCAAGCCCCTTCGTAACTTCAAAAACAATGTTTTCTAAATTGAGCAATGATCAGAGACAAGAACTGCTTTACCTCTCATACCTTTTTAAATTTTTAAATTATTAAAAGTAACTAATCATGTATAATGCATCAAGCACAAATTTTATTCTAATATATCATGCATCATTAGAAACCATGAAAATATCTTACAGAAATTTTCAAATCCATCTCAAGTAATGGCAGAAACAGTATCTGAATGGTTTTGGTTACTTTCTCACAGTACCCCAAACCCACAACTACAGAGTGAAAATGTTTATTTTAGGTCACAGTTTCAGAAGGTCTCAGTATATTCATGGGACATGGGCCATTTGGCATGGTAGAAGGGCAGGTCAGAGGCCTAGCGGGAAGAGAGCTACTCATGGCATGGCATGACAGAAAGCAAAGAGAACCAAGACAGAGCCAGTGAAGGAGTTACAACCTTCTAGTTCATGTCTCAGGGCTATACCCCTTCATGGTCATGTCTTTTGACCAGACTCTCCATCAGAAAAGAGCAAAACCGTTCTGTAAGTCACTTCTAAGAAGACAAGAATTTCTTTTTAAGAGTCTTGAGAAAATTTTTAAAAAGGAATTCTATGATTCAGCATAAAAAGCAATTTAACATTTCCATGTTAATCTAAACATGCATATAACACAATAAGTAGACAAAGTATGAGTACTGAGTATATGACACAATGCTCAAACAGGTACATGACTGTTAGCATTCTATCTTCGAAGAAACCACTCCTTTAAGGTGTATTTTCTGTTAACTAATATGTATGTATGTATATAAAACTGCTGGTGAATGGAACTTGTGATGATCCTGCCTGAATCTTGAAGGGTGTTGGGGGCTACATGTGTGTGCCACTAGGAACCAGCCTAGTATTTTAATATTTATAAAGACATAGCAGTATTTACATTCAGCTTCCCCTTAAATTTAGAACAAAAAGTCATTAATTTGTTTCATTTTATAAACCTATACAACAAAACATTTTCATTTTAACAAGTTTCCATTTTTATAAATCAGATACATATGAACATGCATCATTTTACAGAGTTGGACAATTCTTATTTTAATGTCTTTGTTCACCAGCCTCAACAATGCTTTCCTTCCTAGTAATTCCTTGCTTCCATATAACTATTGGTTGAACTTACTGATTATTACATAACCAAAGGAAGGGTCAGACAGTGATTGTACAGGACTAAGAAACAAAATTATTAAGAAAGTATTGTAACACAAAATTTAATCTTTGAGCACTGGGGAAACCATTTCATGAAGATAGTCAGGAAGTACTAAGTGATGAACTCAGGACTCTCCAGTAAAATTCTAGGTGAACAAATCTTCCTGAAAGACAGTCCTTCCACAGACAAACCTTAAGATGACAACAAATATCGTCTGCATCATGACTACGACTTAATAAAAGACTTACAAATACCAAATAACCCCATCTAAGGTGCTCACAAATTCTTGATCAAAAAAACAGTAAAAAAAATGAAAGCTGATTCTGTTTACAGCTAATAAATTATGGCACTGCAACATAGTAACAGATAACTAAAACATTTCATAAGCATCAATCATAATTTCTAGAAAAATGCAAATATTAATAAAATTAGTTTTATAGTGGCAAAAATCATCACATAGTACAGTAAAAAGATCTATGTGCAAAAAGATTTACTTAATTGATAATGAGATTATTAAGCAATCTATGACAGATGTGTCAGATATAACGGGCCCTGATAAAAAGAGATATTCAAGATTAGTTTGTTTTACATTATACCCAGGCAAATTGAAGAAATTGGAAAAAATCTATCTTTTGATAAGAGTTCTGAAGAGAAAAACTGCTACTTTTAAATTTTTTGCTCTGGTGACATTACAAATACGGAACAACTTGCTATTTTTATTAGTCTTTCTCATAAGCACAATGCCAATAAAGAAAAGGCTTAAGAGCTATAATAATATTAAATCAAGAAGTTTATACAGAGCAGCAAAAATTGTTAGAATGTTTTTCTCCTTAAAAAAATTTTCTTTGACCATTTCGAACATACTTGGTATAATTTCTGATGATGACTCGGTGATGATAAAACTGAGGAAATTATATATAAAATTAATAATGGATTATGTAATACCTGTCTAAAATTCACGTTTAATTATTTCATAAGCACATCAAAAGATTTATATGTAAAAGCTTTAAAAATGGCTACAAGCATGTCTATTGTCATTATCAAGACTGTGAACTTCATTAAAAGCTAAGGGATTGAATCAATTCCGGGAAATATTTAAAAGTATGTATAGAGACTATGATAACCTCATTTAAATTTCAGAAGATGCCTAAAAACTACACCCTTAAAAAAAAAAACTTTTTACAAGAGCTACAGTTTTAAACACAAGTATCTCTTCCTTCATAATCACACATTATTAATACCATTACTTATTGGTAACACCTACATTTTTGAGCAACTATTTTAAAGGATAAAAATACACTGGCCCTTTTTTTAGATAAGTTTTTGCCATCTTTTAGTAAATATCATAATTCCTAGTTCAGAGAAAGGCCTGTCTTTATAAGTTAAAAACTGAACAAGATGTTAATTTGCAGCCTCAACTGAATTAAATATTACACCATACTTGGAATTTTGGAGACAGGGAAACCTGTGTGGAAGTCTCATAACCAAAGGTGAGGAGATTACGCTGGGTGTGGCATCATGTCCTATTCAAGCTCTGATACATTTGACAGGTGATCAACCTTGTGTGTGGTCTTGCACAGTCAGGATAGAAGACTACTCCTGATGATTACCGAGCTCTAGATGGATTTCTTCAAACTTCCCGATTGTTGACAGCTCACATCTGAACTGACTGTTCAGTTGATAGGACCTTGAAAAACAGCACACCTTTATACTACCAACACAATGAGAGAATAACCTTCCCCTGCTGAATGTCTGCTTTCGATTAATTAGTTTGAGGCAAATCATCATGTTCACAACCAAGACTCTTTGGGCACAACATTGTTGTAAACAATTCACTTCTTATTGCTAGTTATCAGTGTTCAAAAATTGGTTTCCTCACTTTAGATGAGCATATAGCAGATGATACACGCCTTCAAAGGAACTTCTCAGTTCCTGAGCAAATCAAATTTTGAGCTTCCTTACATAATCCCAGCTTCCTTACATAATCCCAGCTTCCTCATCAGGTCATGAATGATTGAATGAAGGGTGCTTAATGTTTTTGCAGTGTCTCATGTAATCTGGAGTTGACTCAATCAATGCCTTTATTTTTGTCATCATCAACCCCAGTGGCTCTTCTTGATCCAGAGGCATTGCTGCAATCAAAATGACCAGCATGGTACTATGTGAACCATACTTAGTAACGACATTGTTTTACAGCACTATCATCATAAACTGTAGGCAATTTTTCACAAGATAAATGCACACTCCTGCCTGTACAGAAATAAATCAGTAAGATAGGACAAAATGCATAATTTGTCTTTCCATTCTCAATTTTTTCTAGATATACCCAGCAACCAACCAAATTGCTTGATTGTGCTTTCAAAAGAAGCTGGAACTGTCAGCTGTCAAAAAACTCAGCAATAACAGAGATGTGAATGCTTCTAATACTTCCAAAAATGAATGAGCACAAGCTGCTGCAAAAATGTGGATGACTTTGAGATTATCCTAATAATAGGTGTTTCCTGAGTAACTGCTATATACAAATGCTTTGTAAGCCTTTTCAAGAACAAAATGATCGAATTACAGTAAATGAAATCCAATGTAAAGATATAGTAGAGACGATCAGCATACGACAGAACAACTTTTTAGTATTCTCATTTTTACCATAGCTAACTTCATTGAGAGTAAGCTGTAAAACAAAATAAAAATATAAACAAACACAGATCAGCTGCCAGAGAAAACCTGAGTTAGTGAAGGAGAAGAAAGCTGAAACTACTCCTAAGTAGAAGTGTCTACCTCATAGAAATGTAGGGCTGATCATTTATGTAGTAAAAGTTACCGCTGAAAGGATTATGTCAACATGTTGGGATTAGGAGACTTCCAGAGCAGAGCTTTCTAGTGTGTATGTGTGTATGAGCCAGCAAATTCGCGAAGTACATCCATCCAACATATGAAAGTTCTAACCAATAGACTTGCAGCTTGAACTAAGTAAAAAAGAAGAGAGAGGAAGACTGGGAATGTTCTGGTATTTGCCAGCTTGCCCAGAAACCTGCGCCAAGCACCTGTCTTCACATTTCCAATCCAATCTCCCTCCCTATCTTTTTTGAAGACAGACTCTCACTGTGTAGCCCAGCCCAACCTCAAACTCATGACAATCCTCCTCCCTCAGCCTTCAGAGTTCTGGGCTTTCAGGTATGCACCACCAGGCCCAGCTGATGTGGTACCGGGGAGTAAAACCCAAGGAGTTGTGTTCTAACCAGTGCATTACTCCTCCAGCGCACATTTCCAACCTTGATCTTATTTCCATTCCAGCTTAAAGACTTAACCATCACCTTTTGGACAGTGATTTGGGATAAAGACTCCCACTGGTTGAACTCCAGTCTCATATTGGTGTTCTATCTCGCCTCAGAACAGCCACTGCGCCACCAGCTCTAGGATGGACATTTTGGTGTCTCTGTCTCAGTCTTTCTCTCAACTTGTAACCCCCTTTGTTTATATACAATTTCTACTAACTCTGATTCTCTAAGAATCCTAAAGAACACCCCATATATAAAATCCTGTCACAAGACTTGAGGAAAGAAATGGGGAAAAAGTAAAGAAGGAATTCATATTTTAGACCCAACTTCTTTTCCCCAACCAACTGAAACACGAGTTTCACTCTTTTGCCTTGGCTGACCACAAATTTGTAATCCTCCTGCCTCAAACTCCCAAGTAGCCAGGATCAAAGGTATGTACATGTGCCCTTGCCTTTGGCTGCCTTCAGCATGCATTTTAATGATAAATTTCTTAAGAACTGGCTGGGTACCAATTTTTTTTAAATATCACAAACTATCAGAAAGACACATTTTTCAAGACCTGAAAATGTTTTAGAATGTCTTAATAAAAATTGCTGTGATCCTTATATCGCTAGTGACAAATCTGTCTCTAGATGGCAGCCTGCACTTTGTAATACTTGACAAAAAACCTCTTCTTTTATAAGCAAAGATAAATTAAACCCAAATTAAATTCTCAAAAGAAAAAAAATTGCATGTTGGCCTATGCTGTATCATTTCAAGACTTTTAAAAAACAGCACAAGATGCATTCCATCAACATCAAAAACAGACAAACTGACTAAATATTAGAATATCACTTGGAACTTGATTGAGCTATGCCATGTACCTCAGAGTCAAAAGAGAGCATTGCTTTAAAACAAACTTCTCAAAGAACTATAAATTATTTTCATGACATTTTCAACAACTACTAAAATACTTCATCTTCAGTTCTAATTCTCAAGACAACAATCATTAAGAAGCAAAGATTATTTTTTTGAATATCTGAGTGGTAACTCAATTCTATTACTAATAATGTAAGATTGGCAGATTTCTCATTGTGTACCAAACAGATACCAAAGTAATCTACCAACTTTTTGAAACTATTAAAAATTCATACACTTTTGTGGATAAAAGAAAAAAATTGTGGATATTTAAAGAAATATGACAAATGAAAAGATAATTACACGTTACAGGAAAATATTAACAATTTGGTGATTTAGAATGAAAGGGAAAATTTAAGTGGTGACAATGAAAAATAATTCTATCCGGTGAAGATTGTCACAATTCATGCCATTGTATTTTTAAAAACAACTGGAAATAAATAATCTGATATTTCCTTTCAAATAAAAGATATGAGGGAAATAATATGATAGAGAGATAGGCTTCAACACAATAAAAACCACAATGGAATTTCAATTTGTCCACAATGTCACAGGGATCCTTAAAGAGAAACCATTTTTCTCAGGTATGTTACTTATTACAAAACAGTATACTTGATTCCAGTTATGTAATTTAAGATTTATGTATTTGGGATTAACACACTTTGAAAGGGCTTCTTTTTTCAAATTTCAAACAAATGCTGAAGTACAAGAAGAAGTTCCCTCAACTTGTGCTTGGAGGCGTTTCAATACAAGTTGCAAATACCCTAAACTACACTTCTGTGAATTACTCTTACAATCTTTCTCGTGTATCATTAAAATGTATAACCATGTTTATAGCAGCACAACCAACAATAGCTAAAATATGGAGGACACCAAAATACCCATCAACAGACCAATGGATACACAAACTGTGCTATTTATACACAATGGAATACCATGCATCCATAAAGTCCAACAGCTTGGAGGCTTTTGTAGGGAAACGGAGGAAACCTGAGACCACCATGCTTAGTGAAGTGAGTCAGAAGCAGAAGGTGAAACATCAAATGGTCTCTCTAATATGAGAATCCCAGCTCACAATTACCTCATGGAACTTAAAGTGAAAAATAAAGGGAACCAGGAGGGAGGGCCTGGGGGGAATGGGGGGGTCAGTAGGGGGAGGGTCAAAAGGAGAGCAGGGTAGGTCTTGTTACCTTGACAAGATATGTATGTGCACAAAATGCTCAAGATCAATGTAAACTTTAAATTTTACACTTATACATATCAATAAAGTGGGGGGAAAGATATTTTCAACTCATTTTTTGCCTAGAATAAAATATAATTTTCTATTTTGTGAAACATATATACAATAGACAAAAATGTAACAGCCCAGGCTTAGGATTTATTTTCCTTAATTCAATTTCTCCAGTATTTTTTAATAAATATAATGCCTTTTTTCTTTTTCTTCGTCTTTTTGGAGACAGGGTCTCACCTTGTAGCCCAGGCTGGTCCTGAACCCACTATGGAGCCCAAGGTAGCTTTGGACTCAAAGCAATCCTCCTGCCTCAGCCTCCCGAGTGCTTGGATAACAGGTGTGAACCACTATGCCCATCTTATGTTGTGCTGGGGAATCAGACTGGGTATTCAGCACTTGACTTTAACCACTGAGCCATTCCTCCAGCCCTATAATGCCATTTTACCACAGTTTTATATCATAAAATCCCACAGTTCTATACTCACTTGTGCTAACATTAGTACAGTATGTCTGTTACAAGAAATGAGTGATTACTAATAATGTTAATAACTAAAATTTATACTTTACTCATACATCCTTAGTTTTTCCATTTTCTAATACCAACACACCATCCAGAATAGCAGAGAATGTTCTTGTGGTTATCTAATTATCTCTTTTATACCAAGATACTTTCTAATACTTTAAAAATATATCTTTATTAAAAAGTCAAGACCTAAGGTAATGGAAAAATACATATAATGATGAACTGGAAGACAATTTTATAAACATGTAAATTTATCACCAGCAGATAAAGACTAATCACTGACACTGGCCTTTTTATGCTAACTACTCTGACATGAACAACAAAAGTAATGTTGCACTGGCATTTGGTGGCCAGAAATCAGATATACTCATCAAATTCCCTATAAATTAAGGTATGTTCCCTCTATCAAAGAACTATTCATCCCAAAATGTTAATAGCATCAAAACTGACAAATCCTGACACACAGATTCAATATAAATCCATTTAAAATTTCTTAAGTTTGGGCTGGAGTAAGGGCTCAGTAATTAATGTACTTGCCGGGGAAGCACTTAGGCATGCACTAAGTACCAGAGTTCAAGTCCCCAGGACCACAAAAGCTGGGCATGGTGGCATGTGCCTGTAATCCCACCACTGGGGAGGTTGAGAGAGGAGGATTGCTGTGAGTTCAAGGCCAGCCTGGGCTCCACAGTGAGTTCAAAACCAGCCTGGGTTACAAAAGAGAGACCCTGTCTCTAAATAAATAAATAAATAGATAAAACACATGTGCACCACCAAGTCCCTAAATAAAACTTTTCAGTCTAAGAGATTAGTTACTAGTTCTCAGAATATAGAACCCAAAAGACAACTTTCCCATAAGTGGATGCTAGGGATTCCCCTACCATAAGGATGTCATTATACCAGAGAAATGATCTGAAGGACTTTTCACACAAATTCCAAGTGGAGTTAAGGCACATATTTGTAAGGCTGAACTATATATACCTATCTCTAGTTTATATACATTAAAAAAATTTTAGAAAAAAAGATTATCTTTATGGCTATTATATAAAAATACATTAAATAAGATAAAAAAAAAGCCTAGGTCCTAGTTACTTATTAGTTACTGGGACAAAATGACTGACATGCACACCTCAAGGAAGGAAGGTGTTATTTAGCTCACAGTTTCAGAAGGTCTCTCACAGCCCATTCATGGCAGTTGGCAAGAAGCGCATGGCTGAGGCCAGAGGGCTGCTAACTGCACTGCAGACGCAAAACCCAGTGAAGAAGAAGCCAGTGACACCTGGAACAAGGCAAGAGCTTTCCCAGAACTGTAACAAGGTTTCTTCTTACATCCTTTACTTAGCTGCAGCTGCCAGGTAGGTCCCCAGATAACCATAGTGGGGGCTCTTTCCACTCTTACCACATACCGGAAAGCTCTGCCCTCGGAACTCCCCAAACTCAACAAGTTGTCACAATCCCTCCAGGTCAAGCTCTAAGTATCTGCCCTTTCCAGCCAGGACCCACCTCCCAACAACACAGAGTTCCACAGGTATCACACTATGCTCATATATATGAGGCATTTGGAGAACATTACAGATCCAAAACACAGCATCCTAACCAAATAATAATTATAAAAAAAACTTACATTTGAAAATTACTAACTTTTCATTCTTTATTTAAAGCATGTATAGGGAGTGAAGGAATGGCTCAGCAGTTAAAGCACTTGCCTAGCAAGTGCTAAATCAACTGCTAAGTACCCAAGCTTGATTCCCAAGCACTAAATAAACTGGACATGGTGGCTCGTGTCTGTAATTCCAGCACTCAGGAGGCTGAGACAGGAGGACTGCCTTGAGTCCAAGGCCAGACTAGGCTCCATTGTAATTCAGGACCAGTCTGGACCACAAAGTGAGACCCTGTCTCAAAAAAACAAAACAAAACAAAACAAACAACATGTTTTAGGCATGTAGTTAAGACAAAGAAGAAAAATTTTAAAAATCACTGCCTTTAAGAGATAATTTATCAAATTTATCAAATGATAAAATGAACAAAAAGGAAAATGCAAACACTTCATGATGGGAATGTTGCAATATATAGATGATCAACAAATAAGACTAGTATTAAAATGTAAAGAAATTCTTACAAATCAATAAGAAACATTATCAACATCCCAACAGACCAACTGACCAGCAGAAGACTACATGATAAAATCCACATGGCTAAATGATATGTAAATAAGAACTCAATCTCAATAGTAAGCAAGAATATGATACCTGGAAACCTACCAAAGAAGATAAAACTAGTAATACTGCTAAGACTTACAAGTGAAGATGTAAGATGTAGAGCCACCTAAGTTCTATGTATTAAAGGTTACTACAATTTCAGGAAAGTCTGGAGTTTAGAAACATAGCTTGTCTTAATGTCTGAAAATTGCACTTCCTCCTACACAAAGCAGAACATTTTCAAAAACAAAAGCATCTTTTACAGGGACACCAAATTAATATGAATACAAGACTGTTCAGGAGTAACATTGTTCATTTTATCAAATACTTGGAAACAGTCCAATTTCCAGTAGAAAGAGGAGGAATAAGCTAGTATATTCATACAATGTATATGTTACAGAAACTCTCAACTTATACTGCCCCTTCCTCCAACTCCTGACATTTGACAACCTCTATGGACACTTTTGGAAGAAGGGGACAGAAGAATGTGCATGGAAAACAAAAGGATAAAGGGAAAAGCTTGCTAAATGACCTACAACACACAGCAAATCCCACCAATAAACGTCACTGTGCATCCTAACAATGAAATAATTATGGCACAGACAATACACAGAAATCTGACGAAACCAGTCTTTGAACAAAAGCAAAAAGAAGAAGAAGAAGAAGAGGTACAGCTAATTATGTAAATATGGAAAGGAGACTAAACTAAACTTATGTTTAAGGACAGAACCAGGGTGGGAGGAATGGCACAGTGGTTAAAGTTCTTGCCTAGCAAGGGCAAGGCATTGAGATTGACTCCTTAGCACCACACAAGCCAGGTATAGGGGCACATGCCTGTAATTCCAGCACTCAGAGGCTGAGACAGGAGGACTGCCATGAGTCCATGGCTAGCTATGGATACATTGAGAGTTCAGGAACAGCCTGGGCTACAGAGCCAGATCCTGATCAAAACAAAACAAAACAACAAATAGAACCACTGATGATAAAGCTATAAAGAAAAGTAAAGAAATGCAAACCAAAGAAATCAAAGTAGCTACATGTGGGATGGAAATGGCTACAACAGCTATTGTTCATTCATAGGAAGGAGAACTGGAGGGCTCCTCTGAATCCTGGAAGTATTCTTTTCCTTCATCTGAGCACTTTCAATGCTGGGTTCTTACTATGAATATCATGTCAAACTATATGTGTACATAAAGTTTTTTGGTCTGTGCAGACCATAAAATGTATAACATAATGAACTACTTGTCTACTTTGTACATGTAAGGAGGTAAAAACAACTAAAATAGATTCTATGGAGAACACTGATTAATATTCAATAAATTCATAATAACATACTTTGTCGTTTCTATTCCTCAGGTTCAGACACTAGGACAATGACAGCAAGGAAGTAATTAGAGATGGAAACAGAGACATGGACAGAAAAGTAGTCAACAACAAAACTGTGTGATGCAGCCAATTACTACTGTAGGTAACTGGAGCCTACAATCCGTGGGAAATCCTGGGAGTCACAGTAGGCCATGCAACAAAGCTGTCAAGGTACTTACAAAATACCTCCCTAGCAATTATTAAAGTCATACTGCCAAAAATATGCACTGAGATGCACGCAAATACTGCAAACTCATATGGATGCTCAGGGTATTTAAAATTTTTAAAGAGAAAGAAAGCAATTCCCATCAGGTACCAAAGGAAGTATTATTTAACGTAAGGTAATTCACATGTTCAACATCAGAGCATACTTTATTCTTTTTGATAACAGTATCTTTAAAAAGCTGATTTCAAAAATACTGTTGGACAATACAGAGTTGGAAATACAGATGAGTTCAATGATTAAAGACTTGTAAAATTTCCAAAGGGGTACAATTAATTTTGGTTAGGTAAGAGTGGAACACAATTTCAATTTTTTTCAATTGTGTAGATCTCTGCCCTGAACAGTTACTAAGTTGTTAGGGCATAAATAGTTTGGATGTAACTATTTAATGAAAGGTACTGTTAGGTACTATTTTTGGTTTAGAGGTGTCATGAAAAAATTACTGATTTGCTAATGACTCAATAAATAGTATCTTAGGAAATTATTTGATTAAGTGCTTCCAGGTAATATTAATTCTTTAGGAATCCTTCACTTCAACAAAAGGCATTGGGCATTTATAAGTGCTATGGTAGACAAAGGTCCAGCAGAAAGAAACATTAATTGTTACAACCAATTAAGAAATATTTCCAACTATTAGTTAAGCATATCCTCAGCTAAATATATCACATTTGTCACCAGAAACTTTAATACCTCTCAGTACATATTATTGTAAGTGTATACTTGATATATAGTAAAATACATGCATGGACATAACATTACAAGGTACTTAACATGAAGCATGCTTAGAATATACACATAATATAACTTCATTCTGCAACGCAAAATTCCTTCAATCTACCATATAGTTCTAGATTAAGATTTCTTATTTTCCTAACAGTTAATTACTATAATCATTTAACACTAGGCTAATAAGCTGTTGTTTGGTTTTCTTGCATTATTAGAATTGAACACTGGTCCTATAACACACTTGGCCAGGGATCTACCAGTTGGTTACATGCCCAGAGCTGGTTTATTGGGTTTAAATAACTTTTTTTTGCCACCATTCCTATTTCACTGTTACTGAATATTTTTTGTTTTTGCTCATTTCGTCTTTTTTTCCATGGAAGGACACAAAATTAAAGAGAATTCACTCTACATAGTTCAAATGAAGAAACATTAGTGAAGATTATCATTGATGTCTGGGCAAAAAGGCAATTATGAGTACTAACATAATATAAGATAGCTAAAGCAAGAAAATAATACATGCATCCTAAGTTTTAAGGCTCAGGATGAGAAGATAGTGATAATGGAAACAATGACAAACATTCTCTGCATTTTTCACTCTTAAGAAGACATGTCTTCCTGTAATCCCAGCACTCAGGAGGCTGAGACAGGAGGATTACTGTGAATCCAAGGCCAGCCTGGACACAAGAGCAAGAATCTGTCTCAAAAAAGGAAGCTGTGTTGATTTTTCATTTAGAGCTAGATATTACTTCTAATCATAAAGAAAAAACAAGGTAGTTTTTCTTCTGCCCAACCCTTCTTCTCCTCCCATTTCAAGAAAAAACATTTAAAACATATGTTTGTTCTGAATCTTATGCAGCTCTAGGGCAAATGGGTTAATACAATATAACATCAACCTACATTTTAGGAACTTGATTTACAACAAAAGGACTCTCTACAAAATGTAAATATTACCAAAATATGTATTAGAAATATTGGACATTGTAATATAAACACAATTTTCTATTTATCTTTTAAAAGCCCTTATCAAGTGTCTCCACTATTAAAGCTTTCACTTTTGTTTTATTGTAGTTTAATCAAACTTTAACAGAATCTGAATCACAGTTAATTTTGAATCATTTAAAATGTCTCCTCTATTCTAAAGTTGTAAATTAATTTCCTCATTTTTTGGTTTTCAATAATTTTCCTCTGATTTTGTTACTTCCTCTGCTTTTGTATTTTTTTCTCACTGCATATTTCGGGTTGGCCTCGAACTCCATTTCTTCCTCAGTATCCCCAATATATAAGATTACACAGATGTACGACACTGACGGAGATGCATGAAAACTCTTCATACAATGGAAATTTATCGTGTTCTACTACCACAGTGAGGAGTAAATCTGAAAGGCTTTTTCACCACCTATATTTCCCCCAACTATTGCCTATTTAAGGAAGACTTTTTATTTCATTTTAACTTCCAACTGGCTGTACTTTTACACAAGAAAGATAATTTTCACATCTCCAAACCTTAATACAATACACAATTACATTATTGCTTATATTAGTTTTACAAAGAGACACTCATGAGGGTTCTTAAACATTCAAATACTTATCATAGTTAGTTATTCAGTTATATCTTCAATATTATATAAGAGGAGTTGCAAGGGTGGGCATCTTTGCCTTGAAAAGAATTATACTAGTATCTCTGAAGGGTGATGCTGACTCTGAGGTTGAAACATTTTGCCTCTCTAATTCCTTGACCACTCCTCCCTGGACAATAGTGATAGAAACCAAGGTCTTCCACATGGTATGCTAGCACTCTGAGCTACATCCTGAGTCCTAAAATAACTATTTCTTTCATTTTTTCACTTAGACATAATTTCAGACTAACAAGTTAAATGTCCCAATAATAACAATATCAACACAAATTTTACCATTGTGGTTTGGATCTGGAATGTCCCCCAAGTCACGTGTATTTGGATGTTGTGGGTTATCGATGGAACCATGTGCTGTTGGAAGAGTGAGACTTGGTCTGGAGCAATGGATTATGGAAGTGGCGACCGGTTTATAGGTGTGTGATAGGGATTCAAACCTGGAAGGGTTCAAATAACGAGGATGAATCCAGAAGGGGCAGATCACTGGGACGGGGCTTGGTTTCCTTGTTTCCTTCCTTCCTTCCTTCCTTCCTTCCTTCCTTCCTTCCTTCCTTCCTTCCTTCCCTCCCTCCCTCCCTTTCTTCCCTTCCTTCCTTCCTTTACTTCCTTTCCTTCTTTCCTTCCTTCCTTCCTTTAGTCCCTCCCTCCCTCCTTCCCTCCCCAGGAACTCGACTTAACTGACCTTGGCTTCCTGTTTGCAATGCTATGAGGATCAGCCTCCTCTTCTGCCTCTCCTATGTACTTCCGCTATTGGCAGCTGTGCATGAATACACAGGGCTTTGGAAACAGTGAGCTAAGATAACCTTTTCCTTCTCTAATTTCCATAAGTCAGGAATTGAGTCACAGCAACAGAAAAGTAACTAAGACATCTATCAATATTAACATTTTACAAATATCATTTTTAGCTACTCAGATAGATATGCTCTGTCCATGTCAGATAAATGCAGAGATCCTATCACTTTACTGTGTCAGTACATAGTCACTCAAAAATATCTATTATACAATCAGTATAACAAGCACAATTGCATTACTGTTGTTACAGTCCACAAAAGTAATTCCGATTTTCAGTATTTCTCATAGTAATATCCCTATTAAAAAAGAAATTATAGCTGCTCTGATTTTTAGACAGGGTCTCATGATTCAGTTAAGGTTAGATTTAAACTCCTGATCCTCAAGCTTCAGCTTTCCAAGTGCCAGGATTACAGGTTTGTACCATCACACCTGGCTCCTAAAATAAATTATAAGATCATGCACTACATTTACCTGTCACGTTTGTTTTAGTCTCAGTTAAGATGATACAGTTTTAAGTAATTTATATTTCATTATACTTTGTCTGTAGCCCAGACTGGTCCTGACCTCATGACAATCCAGTCTAAGCCTTCTGAGTGCTGAAATTACAGGCGTGCACCACCATGCATGGCTTATGTGGTGCTGAGGAATCAAACTCAGGCACTTAGCATGGGCTAGGCAAGTGTAACCACTGAGCCATTCCTCCATTATGAACTTCTTTTAAGAGGATAGCATAGTTACTTTAAAATATATATTTCATGTTCAGCTTGTCTGATGTTTTTCCACGGGTACCTTTAGCATAACATTTCTGGCATGAGTATCACAAAACCCACCTTTGTTTTTAAAAAAAGGGCAGAGAATGTAGTTAATTACACAGGCCCTTCAATCCCAGTATAACTGGTAATCCCAAAAGATAAACAGAACTAATATTTATCACTTTATATTTTTTTTCCAAAAAGGTACTATTTGTGCACATACCATTCTTTTTCCTTCTTTCTTGCTGAAAAATTACATTTACATGCTTACACTTTTAATTATCACCTTAAATACATAGCCTGGTAAAACTCCACATGTAAGTTAATAGAGAAATTCCTCATTTTTCTTCCTTTTTAAACTAGTATCAAACCCAAGTATGCAATGGACTGAGATCTCTGTGAGTGAGTTCAAAGAGACCACTTACTCTTGGGTATTATGTCACACAAATGGGAAGGTGGTGAAGACATGATCCATGCTTTCTTTTATCAAGATTGTAAAAGGGTATAAGTTTTACATACTACGAAGATAGTTTTTTAAATGAGCAAGGAAGAGAGAAATCACAGGAAAAAAATGGTTCTGAATCCTTATTCATTAACAGACAACAGAAATTTAAATTTCTCCATATATGTAAAATTAACTAATGAGTCAAACGTAAAAAGTTAAAACAACAAAACTTTAGGAAGAAAACACAGGGTATATAATGACCATCTTACATTTAGAAATGGGAGTATAGTTTTTTGATACCACAAAAATGAGCCATAAAAGAGAAGAGAGGTAAGACCTACTAAAATACTAAGGTTTCATGCATCAAGGACATCATTAGGAAAGTAAAGATAACCTAAAAAAAGTTGCCACATATATGCCCAAAAATATTTTAATATCTGCTATAACCCCAGCACTCAGGAGGTTGAGACAGGAGAACTGCCATGTGTCCAAGCACAGGTAGCCTGTGTACATTGTGAGTTCAGGACCAGCCTGGGCTACAGAACGAGACTGTGTCTCAAAAAAAGAGAGAGAGAGAGAATATCTATATTAAACGATGGCTTTATAAATCCCAAAACAAAAACATGCATAATCAGATTTTAAAATAAGAAAATGACCTGAATGTACATTTTTTCAAACAAAATGTACACAGTTAATGTCTTAGTCAAATTTTTGTTGTTGGGATACAAAAACTGTTATGGTTGGATCTGAAATGTCCCCAAAAAGCCTCATGATTGAAAGGTGATTAGATCACAGAAGTTAAGTCTATTGATTTCCTGTGCTATTCAGAGGCTGAGCCTGGTCAGAAGTAGCAGATCCTGCGACTCCACATGGAAGTACATATGGTAGCTCTGCCCGTCCTGTTTCATTCAGCTGTCTACCACAGGAAGAATAGCTTTACTTGAGTTAGTCTCTATCAGACCTTTCTGTCACTGCCAGTCTGCCCATGAACAGAAACTGAGATAAATGCTATGACTCTTGAGTATTCTGTCCGAGCAACAAAAAAGTAACTAAGATGATAAATGACACTAGCAATTTAAACGAGAAAAGGTTAATTTTAGCTTACATTTCAGAAGTCAAAGTCTGTTCATGGGTGGCTGGCAACAGTAGCTTGGTGGAAGGGTCTGAAAGAGAACAGCTGTTCATGGCATCATAAGAGGAAGGATGGGGTTGCAGAGCAGCCCTGGCAAGAGTGTAGCTTTCCAGGCCACAACCTCAATGATCCACCATGCTCTTAATAATCTGCCCCTCACTACCAGGCCCCATAACCAAACCTCATGTGGAATCCATAGATAATACAAAACATCTATATACAGGAGGCTTTTAGAGAACATTCCAGATCCAATCCATAACAGCTAAAAAGTACATAAAAAGTTTACAGAAACACCAAGTTATAATGAGAGCTACATAGGAGGACTAATTTATTCCTGATGGAAATAAGAAACTGAGAGATCACTGTGAACACTAGCTGGATGGTTCCTCAAAAGTTTGAACACAATTGCTGGTAAATCAGTTTTGAAGAATTACACTTAAAAGGCTTGTTCGTGAATGCTTACAGTTGAAATATGCACAACAGCAAAAATGATGTAAACAATCTACATTTCCATAGATGAAGAGACAATAGTACAGACAGATGATAGATAGATGGATAATTTTTTATATCATAGAATATTACTCAGCCTTAAAAGGAACGAACTACTAATATATGCTACAACTTGGATGAACCTGACAAACAGTAATTCTACAAAGTCAGAAATGAAAGGCCACAGGTTTTTAAATGAATAGGTAAATTCATAGGGACAGAAAACAGGTTAGTGACTCATAGGGATAAAGGAAAAAAATCTGGACTGATTACAAAATCAGTACAGTTGTTGCTGATATGCCACCACCAGATTATTATACTGTTATAGCAACTCAAACTAAGAAAGGTGACCAACATGAATATAATGTATCATAATCAAACTGAATTATGAATATACTAAATGGTAATGAAATACAAGCAAATTTACCTACTAACATTCTTCCTCAAAGGGAAGTAAGATGTACATAAAATAATGCACTTAAAAATAGTTTAAAAATTGTAAGTTATGTAATATTACTTTAAAAAGCATAGTGACATAACATTCTAAAATCATTAAGAATAACCTAATAACTAAAAGAATATGCGTTAGTGGAAGCGCAAAGGGGAATCACATATTAGTACTTTACTTAGACTTAGTGTCACAGGCCTATAATCCCAGAACTCTGGGAGGTCAAGGAAGAAATATTAAGTATGGAGTCCAGCCTGAGTGATTTAGCAAATTAACAATAACCTGCCTCAGAATCAAAACCAAAAATGGGCTACGAATATAATTTACTGTTAAGACCATGGGATTGAACCCCAGTATCACCAAGTAACAAAACGAAATAATAGATGAGAATAAAAACAAGTATATTCTCATAGTAGGAAATTTGGTAATATCTAAAGTATTACAAATATACTTACATAAAGACTTTCTTTCATAAAACAAAGTAAAGTATACATATAATTATGTGCTTTCAGCATACGAATTATAGTACTATTTATAATAGGAAAGGCTATATATATTGTTATACTAACAGAAAACATGTTAAATTATACTAAGTGCAATACTTTCATTAATTTTTTAAAAAGGGAACAAGAAAGATCTCTCTTAATTTTTTGTATGATAGAAGCAGAGAAGAAAAAGATATTAAAATTTGTGCATACAAAAATTAGATAACTACACAGATAGACAAAAAGGCCACTGGGAGAATTTATAATATTCTATTTAAGAGATATTAATTATAAAGAAATATACGAAAAGGCAGGAAGTGGTACAATTTTCATTATAAGATTTTGCTGACAGTGGAAATATATTTCTTAAGGAAATTTGAAGTTAATATATAAGCAAACCTCAACCAAAAAGAACTGTTAGGTTGGATGAAGTAATACATATAATGTACTTTACCTACTACACCACTTTAAAATAAACACAGTTACTTCCAAATAGCCTAATCTTTTGCAACTTTCTACCAGTCCAGGATTTTGCTATAAAACCCTATATTCTGAAATACATCACGGTTTCTTTTCTCAGGGCCTCTATGCACAATCTCTTACTTTTTTTCCTTTCTCCTCTAACTACTCTTTTCTCATTTTTAAGTTTTGTACTCTTTCACATGAATTCTTTGTTTTGTTTTAAAATTTTCCCACATTCAAAAGAAACACATAGCTGTTGTTTCCATGATGTCTTTTGGTTGGGATCCACACTCTAGATGAGACAACCTGATTATAAAAAAACCACTATAATAAAGACTCAAGAAAAACTTACCAAATACTTTTACTATTGGCTGGTTTCTAGATTTATAAAATATAGACAACTACCTGATAAAATTATTAATAAGGACTAACTTAGCAAACATATGTAAATCATGAAACTAGGTACACACTAAACATTAGACAGCAAGCAATTTTATACCATTATCACAGAACTTCACTGAACTAGTTGTATTAATATTTTTATTACAATAAAGATTCCTAAAAAAATTGTACATATGCTTTAAAACTTCCAGTGGAGCAGAGATTGCCTTGACAAACATTGTATACCTTGACTTAGCATCTAGTACAATGGAGGCTCCCCATAAATATTTGCTAAACCATTTATGTCAATATGGGAACTGGCAACTTTGATATGAGTGAGAATTTGATCAATGATCTAAATAAAAGATCACATTCTCTTTATGGAAAACAGAATGATTATTTACTAACTCAACTCTCCATTGTAATTCAATTTACCATTTAAGAATAAACTATTCTACAGGAGAAAATACCTAGTAGTTATCCCTTAAAATGTTAAAAATAAAAAATATTTTATTTTAAATTAACATTGTCTTAGAAATTTCTAATCAATACTGAATTTATTAAACATTCCTAATTCTGACATTCAGTTGAAGCAAATTACATGAGCTTCAAATACTTATCTATTAAATGATGACAAAAATACTTTTGAAAATGGTAGAATGAATACTAACAAGTAGAGTTAACATGAAACTAACAAATGACATTGAGTAAAATTATAAAAGCTTATTATATAAAAAATTTACATTTAAAATGAATTATAGATACCTCAGCAAAATTTTTAAAAACACAAATGTATGATACAGCAGTAAAACCGAACCAAAACTGAACAAAATAGGATATCCTTCCTAAGAAGGACCTATCAAATATTGTTAGAAAAGCATAGTGCATAACCTTTGTAAAAAATTTTACATGATTAATGAAGGAAAGTAAAGGTCACACTGTTGAAACGACCAGCACAATGTAAACCATTTACTTTAACATTTGTACCTCGACATCCTGAACACTGGATAAAAAAGTTGATTAAGTCCAGAAGTGCGATGTCCCTGTCTTGTTTATATGATTCAATCCAATCATCCACCACAGACTGTAGGAAAAAAAAGTACAAAAATAAAAACTTCAAAAATCTCACATTTAGCAAATAAATTTTCAGAAATTTTGTGTTTGTAGGCCTGCTTCAACAAGAAAACTACTTACCTGAAATTATTTTTGTGTAGCCAAATAAGAGTTTCTCTTTTGTTAATTGCCAGTAATAACTTGCAAAGATATGTTCACAATACAACACACTACAAACCTGAATTTACCAAACTTATAAAGTTCAATTAGCATTAAGTGAGAGTCGATAGTACTGAAGCCACATTATAAAAATCAAGCTAAATGCACTTAGAAGCTTTATAAGCTTTATATTAGAAAATATAACTTAGTAAAATTATATACATAGAAAGCAACAGCACATGTATAACAATGAATTTTATACAAGAAGTACAAAGACGGTTCAATATTTGGAAGTCTTATTGAACATATGAAGAAAG
This sequence comes from Ctenodactylus gundi, assembly GCA_004027205.1. Taxonomy (NCBI): domain Eukaryota; kingdom Metazoa; phylum Chordata; class Mammalia; order Rodentia; family Ctenodactylidae; genus Ctenodactylus; species Ctenodactylus gundi. Next base: position 640,532 of record PVKB01000440.1, read on the forward strand.
TAAAACAGAAATATAAAAGTTACTATTTTTAGAATTTCAAAACATGTGTTATAGGACTGCAGGAATAACACAGTGATTAAAGCACTTGCTTAGTAGGTACAAGACTCTGTATTCAACTCTCTAGCATCCTACAGGCTACAGATGGTGGCACATGTCTGCAATTCCAGCAATAGGGTATTTGAACAAAGAGGAATGCTATGTGTTCAAGGCCTGCCTAGATTACATAGTAAAGTTACAACAAACCAGGTCTATGTAGTGAAACCCTTCCCTGCTATATACACCAAAAGGAGTATACCATTAACATTTTACAGCCAATCTTAGTATGAAAATTTTCTTAGAAAATGTGAGTAAAAACCTCTTAAATGAAGTCACAAAAAATGTACTTGTTCATGGAACATTTAAAAAATACTGATACTAACCAAGAATGAGGTGAAAATATCTCTGAAACTATCCTAGACAGTCTTAAAGTTATTAACATAAATATTAGTAAAGTTATTAAAAACTTTTTCACTACTTATATGAAAATTTGTCTCCTAAAATGACCCAACTGTAGTAGAAAATAGAAAAACTAACAAGGGGGTCAACAAAACATAAACAAAAAAGGTTTACGATTTTAATATTGGCAATTAACTAGAAAACATACTTGGATTAATAGCCTATTCACAACTAGAAATATGTTAAGAATAAACTGAATAAAGTATAAAGTTCAGAAAGAACAAAACCCCGAAAAACTAAGAGCATATAATGAATCACAACACTGTTAAAAAAAAATTCATGCACTGAATTTCAAGAAAAAAAAGATTTATTCCACCAGAAGTAAGTCTGTATCTTCCAACCTGTGAAAATTTTAGTGTGATTCTAGAAGAGTATTCCTATTGGCAAGATTATTTGGAATTTTCTTCCATGAAGGTGGTGAAGAAGAAAAAGAAAAAAAATTTTTTTGAAACAGGGACTCCTTCTGTAACCCAGGCTGTCCCTGAATTCACTATGTAGCCCAGGTTGGCCTTGAACTCATAGTAATCTTCCTGTCCCAGTCTCCCGAGTGCAGGGATTACAAGGAGTGTGCTATGACACTCAGCTTAATGTGGTGGTCCAGAATCGAATCCTATACGATGAGCTTACAAGGCAAATGCTTTAACCACTGTGCCTTTCCTGCAGCCCCTCCCCAAAGCATTTTTAAATAAGAGTTTAACTTAGCACTTTACAAACAGTAAAATGCATAAATATCTAGCAATACCTTAATGAACTTTTATAAAAACATGGAAGCTGTGTAATCAAAACTAAGAAAGAACATTTCTGAAACTAAACTGTCCCTTCACACATCATTTCACAAAATAACCATCCTCAACAGAATGAGTAACTACTATTCTGATGTTTATTGTAATACCATTAAATTAGTTCCATGTTTATGAAGTTCATGTAAACAGCGTTACCTTTTGTTTCTCTTCAACATAAAATTATTTAACAACATACCAAGTGAGAGGTTTTCGTAGTTGTAAACTGCATTGTTCCTGTTTCTGCAATGCTTCGTAATATTATATTGCATGAAAACATCACACTTTATTATCACCTACTTTAGAACAGAAATGATTTCTGTTACCAAATTCGGGCAATTTCCAACAAAACTGTCCCCATACTAAACTATACAATTCCTTTGATGAACTTTTTTTTCTCCTTTAAATACAACCACTATTAGACTTGTTAATACACACACTATATATGTACAGGGTTACAAGACTAAACCAAAAAATTATCCAGTTAAGTGCAGTGAATTAAGTTTCCACCAAACTGCAATATCCATCACATCGTGACATACGCCAGTGCTACACACCTTTACCAATATTAGGTATTTAGAATACTTTCACCCATTCATACTGGGGACACTCCATTTCTTTCAAAATCTTTAAAGAGAACCAACTTCCCTTCTTCCAAATAAGAGAAGACACTCTGTACACAATATTCTTTCCCTAACTCATGACAACAATGTCTTGCAGATCCTGTTTTAAAAAGTAAATATGAGAGTCACGTAGTCAGGATGGCAGCCAAGTAACATGGCTGCACAATGTGTCCCCATGGACCCTCTTAAAAAGTTGAGAATATAGTCAAAACTTTGCCTATTCAATATACATAGGAATGGGGGGCAGCCCCACCAATTGAAAGGAGGTCACAGGAAGGTCAGATATCCTGAAAACACATCTGAAGTGGAGGCAAACTGCAGTCCAGGAAGATACCACAGGCCTATTGCAAATAGGTGGGAACCAATGGCATCCCCAAAGAGAAGGAAGCCCACATGGAGCCTGGAACCTCTGACTGATCTAGAAGAGGAAAGAGAGCACCAACAACTGACAGAACACCACAGGGTTAAGTCATAAATCCTGAAGGCATATAGAAAGTGGAGAAATTTAGCAGTACAAGAGGCAGCACCAGAAGGACTGGGCACAACACTGCACTGCCAGCACACACAGAAGGAGCTCGCCTGGAAACTCAGACCCAGGTCAGTGTGCATCCAGAAATGGGAACCGAAAAAAGCTGGCAACCCCAGCCTTCAAAAAAGAAGCTCATGGGTAGGTAGGGCATGCCACAAACTCAATGCTACTTCCCTCTAGAAAAGGCCTCCTACAGTCAGATCTCAAACAATTCTTAGCCATAACAGGTGTATAGGAGCCATTTAAAAAAAAAGAAAAAGAAAAAGAAAGAAAGCAGCCCAAGATAAATAAAACAAAGCTAAGAAAAGCACATCAGGGCATTTGGGGTCATTCTTAAATAATGCCTAGAAAGAGACTGCATGAGACAGTTGTGGAGAGGAAATAAACGAACTGAGCTCCAGAGGTCAGGTGGTAGTGGGAGGAATTACAAGGGTGGAGAGGTCCGCCATCCAGTAAGAAGACCAGGACAGGCAGGAGAGCTTTGCTGAGTGGGCTGGGAGCAAAGTAGACACCTCAGAGGCCATGGGACTGTTAGGTCCCAGCTCACTGCCTATTCCCAGAACATTACTCAGATCAGTTTTTCCCTTAATCCCACCCTCATAGCCATTTAAAGAAACCTCTCAGCTAGTCTTTTAAAGTGAAGTCTCTCAACAATAAAAACATGGGAAAAGATAAGGCAACAGGACACCATAAAAATGCTTGAAACGTGGGTCCTGAAATAATGCAACTCATAGAAAATAAAGTCAAAACGCCAAGTAAATGAGTCAAACAGCCAGTTCAAACAAGATGTCCTCAAAGAAATGCAAGCAATGATCATCAGGCTAAGAGAGGAACTCACTAAACAAATAGTAGTCCTACTGGATACAGAGCTTACTGAGAATACAGAAGTCACAAATAAATGTTTGGATGAGGTAAAGAAGAAAATGCGAGATATAAAGGACCATTTTGATAGAGAAGTGGAAATTTTAAAAAGAAGTCTACTTGAAATTAAGGATTTGAAAAAAAAGAATACATCTGAAATAAGAAGTCGACTAAAATATTGAAGACAGAATTTCAGACCTTGAAGACAAGGCTGAGGAAACATATACTATAATTAGGCACTACTCCAAAATTAGAAGTGAGCAAAGTGGCTGCATACAACAGCTGATGTATGATTCAAACAGAACCAATCTCAGAAGTATGGATGTGGAAGAAAGAGTAAAGGACAGCACCAAAGGCATAAAGAACTTATTTATGAAAATCATGAAAGTTAATTTCCCACATCTAGAAAAGGAAAGTAATTTTCAGGTACAAGAAGCATACAGAACACCAAATAACCTCAACCAGCAGCAAGACTTGCCATGGCATATCATAATCAAAACCTCAGACATATGACATACAGAAAGAACAGGAAAAGCAGCAAGCCCACCCAGAGACCAGAATCTGATTGGAGAGGCTGGAGCAAGATCCTTCAACCTTTAAAAGATAGCTAGCATCAACCCAGGTTTTTATATCCAGCAAAATTATCCCTGAAAGTTGAAGGGGAAGTAAAAATTTTTCATGACCAATATTGCCTAAAGAAATCTGTGACCACTAGCCTACCACTGCAGAATATACTTCAAGCAATCTTTGAGAGAGACAAGTAGCACCAAACAACATGAAGGAAAGGAAACACCTGAATAAAAACTGTGTCCAACTTTTTTTTTTCATTTCAATCATTTGACTGGTATCCTATTGAAACAGTAGCCCTTTTCCATAAAATCTGTGAAACCATCACTCAAAAGTATTATATTAATACTATATTAGTTTGCAAAGCATATTCTTTATATTTAACATGGGAAATCTGTAAAAATATGTATGCATGCATTTATGGATGGATAGGTAGATAAAATGATACACCAATCTGGCAAAATGTTAGTGAAATGTGAGTAAATAATTTATGAAAGTTAAAAGATATTCTAAAATACCTAAGTATCCCATTATGTCCTTAGCTTTATGTGCAATATACTTTTGTGATATAGACTTAAATTCATTTAATGTGGCAATTCACTTAATCGATCTTTGATGTAAGTTTATCCTAAAAAAACTGACTGATGCAATAACCTGAATGTCTTTTGAAAGTACATTTACCTTTCAGTACTCAGCTAAGAAATGTGAAATTTAACTTCTCTCTTTTTCTTACATTTTCTAACCTTATGAATTTCATTATTATAGTTCACTCCTTAGGTTGACTGGTGGGTGAGGCCATCTAAAAGAACCAAGATTAAAAAAAAAAAAAAAAGAACTTTTGGTAAATTGTCCCAATTAAGGGCTCTGCTGGATCCACAGAAGAGGCATCAAGATATGGCCACTGCAGCCCACTGTAGGGGTGGGAACCTGAGTGATCTGAGTAGTGAAGTGAGTCACACACAGAAGATTAAATATGTTAAATATCACATGCTTCTCTGATATGAACCAAATGGGTGTGATAGTGGGAGTTAGGGAGTTTGAGAGGAAGGAGGAGGTTAAAAAATAGGAAGGAACTATAATGTTCATGTGCCTATATATGTGCCCCAAATACTCAAGTTCACTGTAACCATTATGTATTGCATATATAAAATAATAAACATGGGTAAAGAAAAGTAAATATGAAATTAGAAAAATACTGTGTTGGTAAGAACATAAAAAACATAGTTTCAACTCAGCCGGGTCCCCAAGAGACTCTCAGAATGATAGTGAAAAGCAGATTCGAGTTAGCAGATCAAAAGTAATTTTTTCTGGTGACTTTTTTTGCATTAGTTTTTGTATAGTGGTACATACTTGTTTCAGTTGCAAGGTGTGCTTATCACATGATTTATATGAAAACAATAGCAAAAGAAGGTCAGAAAACCTGCAAATAAATGCTGCCACATTTGACCACATCTGTGAATATAATGTAAAAGTTTACTCAAAACACCAACCAAATAACAAAAACATTGACAGGTAAATTGGAAAGCAAAAAGTGAAGATCAAAACTTTACACATTTGATTTAAGAAAGGAAAGTGATAACCTTTTTTGTACTGGCTGATTTACATTTAAAGGGGAAAAAGCAATCATGAAGAGTGAGTAACTTAATTACAATAGTATATAAGAGTACATTTTGATCTAAAAACAACATGACACAAACAAAAAAAGGCTCCCAGTGGATCCATTCAAAAGCGTTTCGGTACCAACTAACATTTAATTGTCTTGTGAGTTACCACCAAATTATATTTCACACTACAGTATTGCTTTGAAAAATGAAAAAAACTATGAGAAAAATAAATACATAAACAAATAAACAAACAGAACCCAGCAGCACTTAATCATTCTATTCTAATTTCTCTACTATAAGGCTTAAAAAACAAGACCCAAAGAGTAAAGTCTACAAAACCTAAGTAACTTTAAAAGAATTAATTTTTTGTTAAATGAACACAAAAATGTGTCAATGTTAAATACACACTGATTAAAGTAGCAATCATTAGTAACTTAAATATAAATATACTAGATTAAATAATGTTAATTACATGTAACATGGAAAATTTGTGCCTGTATATATCACTTTTGACCACAATTCCTTACCTCTTAACCTTTTCCTCTTATTCCTTCCCTTCCTGCTTTGGGTGTCTTTTCCTTTTTCCTAACAGTACATTATTGTGCCTCATCTACCCTCTCTCTTATGTTAAGACATTTTATACAAATACTTATAGCAATCTTATATGAGAATTACATGTGATATTTATTCTTTGGTATCTAGTCTATTTCATGGGACACTATTGACTCAAGATGACCCAATTATCTTGCAAATGCTTTAAATCTTTCATTATGGCTGCTTAATACTCCAAAGTAAGAATATACCACATTTTTTATCCATGCCACTACTTATGGACTTATACATTGTTCTCAGGTTTTATTTATTGCTAACTATGCTGCTATAAATATAAATATGCATGTTTTTTCTACGATGTGATGACTTTAGTTCTTTTGGGAAACTTTTTAGTAGAGCTGTAGCTGGGTCAAATGAGAATGCTATCCTCAGCTGTCTAAAGAATACACAGATTGCTTTCCAGGTGATTGAACAAAAGGACAACCCAACCAAAAATGTAGAAAGCATCACTTTATACTCTAATTCCAATCAACAATTATTTGAGTTCTTTATATAAGCCATTCAAAGAACAATAAGACAGAATCTTAGTGCTTTGATTTGAATTTCTCTGATAGCCAAAATTTTGAACATTTTTTCATGTGCTTCTTAGCATTTTGTACTTGCCCTTCTGAAATTTAGTTTCAATTGCTCATTTCTTATTAGGGACATTTATTTGGGGGAGAGGAAATTGTAGTTTTGCACTAGAGTGTCCCCCCAAAGCGTCACATACCTATGAATAGTGTGTACTGATGTTGGAATGTTGGCTAGAAGAGGTAGATACTTCTGGTTTTACATAGCAGGATAAATCTACTCCTCTTTGATTTGGTTTCAAACTCTGCCATGCTGTGAATAGCTTTGCTGGTGTGTGTCTACCATGTGTGTTACCACTGATGACTCCCCACGTATACACTGTGACCTTGTGAAACTGTGAGCTAAAAGATATCTCTTCTCCCTAAAATAATGGATGTAAGCTATTCTTTCCTGTCAACAAGAAAGTAACTAAGACAGGGGAGACTGACTGTGATTTTAGTTATTTATATATTCTAGATATTAATCCTTTGAGGCACAGCTGGAAAAACTATCTCTGATTCTCTGGGCTGCCTTTTCATTCTTTTTATTGTTTCTTTGATGCACAAATGATTTCTAGTTTCATACATTCCCATTTATTGATTTCTGATAATTCTTTCAGTTTTCATTCTGTTCGTGAAATACTTTCCTCTTCATATACCCTCTAGAATTTTACCTACTTTGTCTTCTAGCAGATAGTGTTTCTGTTTTCGTAATGAGCTCTTGGCCCATTCTGAATTTTAGTACAGAAAGAAAAATGTGAGTCTCACTTCATTATTCCACACATAGATATCCAGGTTCACCAATACCACTGATAAAGATGCTGTCTTTTTTCCAGCTGTTTTGGCCCCTTTATTGAAAACCAGATGATTAAGAATACTTAGATTTGTCTCTTTATTTTCAATTCTGGTCCACTGATCTTTCTCTCTATTTCTGTTTCGAGTACCAGGGTGTATTAGTTTGGGTTCTTTCAAAAGAAAGAATTTACAGATGTCACAAAAAGGACTATTAGGAAGGCTCACAAATCCAAGTATAGAGGTGGTCCAAGATGGCTGCTCAGGCATGAAGTAGATTTCCCGTTCGGGACTGCAGAACAGACACTGAGGAGAGAGTCTGCTATAGATCTCGGGTGAAAACTGAAGACTAAAGGTCGGTGACTGAAGAGCAGCAACAGACAGGCACAAGTCGAGACTGGAGCAAATCTGTGCTGACTATCTGCAAAGTGTAGCAACCAACTCAGCCTCCTTAGACAATTGCGAAGGCGAGAGCTTTCCCAGAAGAAGAAGCTGTAACAATCTTCCCTTTTCCTCCCTTTTATACTGGTGGAGTTCCAGTTGGCCCTCCCATAACTGGGTGGGTGCTTTTCTCTCCACAAATGACTCACACTCTAACCCAGATCGGTTCTTGATCCCCAATCTAGGGTGGTTGACAAATCCTACCCCTCAAGAAGGTGTGGTTCCTAATTCCGTCAAATTGACATAATCTGGTCAATACAGGGACATTCACCCAAGGTTACTCTGAAGTATACTTTGAAGTCTGGAATTGGGATCCTATTAGCTATGAACTTATTACTTAGAATTACTTTAGAAATTCGGGTTTTTATTTCCTTCCATAAAAATTTTAGAGTTGTTTCTTCTAGTTATTTGGAGAATGTGTTTGGTATCTAGATTCATTTTTAATCTTTGTAACTATTTTAGAAGTATTGTCATTTTGAAAATTTCTTTTTTTTGTTCCCATCCAGGAACATGGGATGTCCTTTCATTTTCTATTCTCCTAAATCTCGCTGTTCATGGTTTTCTAGTTTTCTCCACAGAGAGCCTTTCCTTCTTTGGTTATATTTATTACTAAGTATTTAACTTTTTGGTTCTTATTATGAATATAGACAATTTCTTTATTACTGAAAATGTTAGTGATATAAAGGAGTGATTTTAATTAATGAGTGCTGATTTAAAACAGCGTTTCCCTAAACTTGCTGATTAGTTCCAAGAAACTTCTGATTGGCTTTCCAGATTGGGTCTTCGATGTAGAGAATCATGTTATCTGTAAATAAGATACATTAAACTCTTCCATTCCAATTCATTTCTATCTCTTGCTTTATCACTCTGACCAAAATATCGAGTACTATGTGAACAGGAGAGATGACAGCAGACATCACTCTCTTGTTCTTGATTTAAGGGTAAACACTCAACACACTTTTCCAAAAAAAAAAAAAAATGACGTTAGCAGATGGTCTGTCAAAATGGCTTGGATTATACTGAGTGAGGTGAGTTCTTCACACTCCTATTTTCTTCAGTTTTTAAAAAACTATAAATGGATGATTAATTTTATCAAAGATATTTGCTATACTGATTGATGAGTTTTGCCTCTGCAACTGTTATTATTACTCTTAATATGTGGCAGCATCTCTGCATCCTTGAGATGAAATCCACACACTTATAATATATGGTATTTTTCTCGACTTACTGCATTCTGTTTTCAAGTATCTTCTTGAGGACTTTTCTATCTGTTAACTGGTGTGACTGGCCTGCAGTTTTCCTTTTTTGCTGAGGCTTCATCTACCATTTATATTAAAGTTATCTTGGCTATGAAAAATGACTCGTCAGCTTTTCTTCCTTTAAATTTTGTGAAAGTCCTTGAAGAGTATTGACATTACACCTTCTGTGAATACTTGGTAAAATTATGTAGCGGACCCATCAAGTTCAAGATGACTTATTTTTTAAATTACTTTTACTACTTCCTTGATTTTGTAGATTATTAGTCTATTCAGATGTTTATTTCCGACTTCAAGCTTTGGAGGATGATATGCATTTAGAAAACCACACCATTTCTTGATTCTTAAATTTACTGGAGTATAGATTTCTGAAATAGTTTCCTATAACATATTAGATTTCAGCACTGGTGTAACTTCATCTTTTTTGCTTCTAATTTCAATGATACAGGTTTTCTCTTTCATTCTTTTTGTGAGTTTAGCTAGCTCTTTTATCAATTGTTTATCTTTTTGAAGAACCAGCTTTTGTTTCATTAATCTTTGCTTGTGATCTTTTAGTTTCCTTCCATATGTTAGTTCACAGGTTGGACTGCTCTTGCTTTTCAAGAGTCCTGAGGTATATAATTAGACTACTGAGTTGGGACTGCACAAGTTTTTACCAAAACCCTGCTTTTCAAAAATATTAAATCATACTAAAAATGTTGTCTCAGTTTAACAAAAATATTTTGTGACCCACACATGATGGCACATACCACCATCTCAACATCTGAACACACAGGCAAAAGAACTGCAATATAAATCTAACCAAGGACAACTTAGCATGAAACAATGAAATGGACAGATGAGGGACATAGCTTGGAATTAAAATTGAGGAATGCCTAAGAAACTGACACCATATTTTCAATTAATTTTTAAACAATGTATTAATTTTCCAGGCCAATTGTCTGATTTATGAACTGATGATGTCATATATATATGATATATAGTATACATTATATATAATACATACATTCTGGTTAAAAAAACACTCTGAACATTTCAAAATTTAAAATTTACTACAGGAAAAGACTTTAGCATTAAACCCACAAAAAGCTCCCTTAGCCTCAAATATACATATCCATGAACAATTAATTACTAATATATATGCTCCCATCTTTGGGGTACATAACTATATACAACAAAAATTAATAAACCTGAAAGGTCATGTATGTCCAAATACAATCATGCCATAGGACTTCACTATTCCCACTATCACATATACATAGATCAACTAGACTGAAAATTAACAAATAAATGCTACAGTCAAATGACGCTTCAGAAAAACTGGACATAACATCTAACTACAGAGTGTTCCACCAAACATCAACTGAATACACTTTCTTATCCACAGCACATGGAACATTTTTAAATTACCGGGGAGATGAAATATTTCCTTCCTTACTTTCAGGTCACAGTAGAAAACAATGAAAATCAAAGCATAAGTAATCACAGAAAATATAAAAACACAGAGACTACATAACTTACTACTGAATCAACAATTGGTCACGAAAGTCAGTGGAGAAATAAAAAACTTCCTAGAGTTAAATGATGAAAAAAGAACATCATACCAGAGCATATGGGACACAATGAAGGCCATCCTACAGGGAAATTTGTAATTATAAACACACACGTAACAAGGAAACAGAACAACCTCAAATGAGCTACTTAATGATGAACCTCAAGGTCCTAGAGAAGAAAAAAAAATTAAACAAAAAATAGCAGAAGAAAAGAAATTACAAAGATCAGAGCAGAAGTCAATAAAATGGAAACCATGAAAACAATACATGAACAAAACGTCAAGGAATCAAAGACTAGCCTCCTCAAAGAATAGACAAGACTGGTAAATTTCTACTTAAACGGGCCAAAGAAAGGAAAGCAGAAAACCTTAACAATGCAATTAAAAATGACAGATGAAATCACAACAAACCACTGCTGAAATTCAGAGAACTCTAAGGAACTATTTTAAAAATTTATATTCTACACCAACTGGATAACTCAGAAGAATGGAGAAATTTTTAGACACATACAAATAATAAAACTGAACCAAGAAGACATTAAAAACCCCAAATACCCCCAAAACAAACATGGAGATTGAGGCAGTAATAATGTTTTACCCTCAGAAGTCTATAATCAGATGGCTTCACAGCAGACTTTTATATGCGCTTCAGAGAACTAGAATGAATGCTTCTCAGACTACTTCAGAAAATTGAAAAAGAAGATTCACTGACAAACTCATTTCAGGAAGATAGCAGACAAACACCTAAGCAGTAAAGAAAAATTATAGACCAATCCCCACAATGAATACAGATGCAAAAATTCTCACTAAGATACTGGTAAACAGAATACAGCAAGTTATTAGAAAAATCATACACTGTGGGGATGTTGGGGTGGATACAAGCATATTTGGCTCACATCCAAAACACCTGAGCCTGGGACATTGAGATCCCAGTACCTTCATATAAGACAATAACTCAGTTTCTCTGAGAAGATTCGATGCATTGAACATTACATGGTCTCTAGGACTCTCCTCTTAATCTACCCTAAATATCCTCTGACTCCCCCCTAATAAAGTGGACTGTGCTCTCTGAAAACAAGTCCATGGAAGTCATTTTAATGACTATTGTCGCATTCTCCTCAGCTGTTTGGTGGGATCTGCAGGTAGAACCAACAATATGTCATGATCAAATTGGCTTCATTCCCAGGTGCAAAGTTGCTTTAACATACAAAATCCATTAAAGTAATGCACCATATAATAAAAATCTCATGACTATCTCAATTAATGCAACAAAAGGCGTTTGACAAAATACAACATCTATGCAGAATAAAAACCTTTGAGGAACATAGGTTAGAAGGACCTTACTTCAAACTAACAGAAGCTACATGTGCTAAATTAAAAAGTTTCCACACATCAAAGGAAACTATCAACAGACCAAAGAGAGAAGCAAGAGATTGGGAAAAAAATTCAATAACCTACACCTCAGAAAGGAAGTTAATAACTAGAATATACAGGGAACTGAAGAAAAATAGAACCCTCAAAATCAAAGACTTGATTTAAAAATGGGCAACTGAAATGAACAGGCAATTCACATCTTAAGAAGTATATACAAATGGCCAGCAAATAAATACATGAGATGTTCACCATCCTCAGTCAAAACATCACTAAGATAGCATCTTAAACCAGTAAGAATGGTGTATTATCAACAAACTGAATAGCAATCAATGCTGGCAAGGCTGCAGAGGAAAACAAACCGTTTTACCTTGCTGCTGGAACTGTAAACTGGTACAACCAATACATAGGGCAGTAAGGAGATTCCTCAAAATGCTGAAAATAAATACTTCAATCCAGTGATACCCCTTCTGTGTATCTTTTCAAAAGTATTAAAAATAATGTACAACAGAGGTGCATATATACTCATATTTATAGTAGCAAAATAGCTAAAAAAAAATCAATAGCTAAATGCGGAAAATGCCAAAATACTAAATGACAGACCAAGAGATACAAAAAATAATGGTACATGCACCAATAGAATATGACACTTCCATCAAGAAGATAGACTCGAGTCTTTTGCAGGTAAATGAATACAATGAGACTATCATATTTATTTAAGTGAGCTAAATGTAGAAAGTTAAACACCAAATAGTTTCTCTATAGATGAGAAACCCAGAATATAGTCAAGTCTATAGAACCAAATGGGTGGTGTGGTAGCTGGAGGTAGGGGGGATGAAAAGAGCATAGGAGGACCAAAAAGGGTGACAGGAAGGGACTGTAATGTTGAGGTGACACACACACACACTCTCTCTCTCTCTACACTATACTACACTTAGGCTTGAAGTAAACTGTGTGTATCACATATACAGACACACAGACACAGACACACAGACACAGACACAGACACACACACACACACACACACACACACACACATATAACTTTACAAAAATGGGGGTGGGGGAATAAGCAGGGGAAAAAAAAGCAGAGAGAAAGTGTTTGTTCAAGAGATTAGCATTAAAAATTATTTGGAAGGAGGACTACAAAAGGTGCCTTAAAGGTGAGTCAGGAGTCAGTAAGACCACATTCTTTACCAATTCAGGGAGAAGCAGCAAAATACCCTTGCTCTGAGAATAACCTTGTAAGGGTAAAGAAATGTGGCTGATGAGTTTAACCATCTAAGAATGCAGAGGCTTTGACTTTGATTCTGGAAGTGGGGCAGACTGCTGCTGGACACAGAGGCAAACCTTGGTGACATCTATATCACACTGGTTTTGCAGGCATAAAGAATACAAAAGATGAGTTAAGGAGACTTCCACTCCGATTTTGGAGGAAGCTCATGGAGGCATGGAAGGCAATGCATGAAACTATGAGGGAGACACCACAGATACAATGTAGACTCTGGAAATTTGAAGGTGCCAAAAACAAGGATTATCTGCTGAGGAAGGCTACAGGCTGCAAAGAGAGCCAACCCAAAAGAGAAGCTATGAAAGCTACAACAGCCAGATGCAATGCTGTGAAAGTGTTCCTGCCTAAGCCTTTTTGAGCTCGTATCTCACCACATCTTGCATGGAATCCCAAACACAGATCCATAGCATTTAAAGGAACTGCAGGATTTAGTTACTGTCCTGCTTGGTTTCACTTCTGATGAACAGATTGCTTTTTATTCTCCTATTCCTCTGTCCCATAATTAGAATGCTTGCTTACCTTGTGCCATTGTATTTGGAATGTGTTTAACTTTTCTTCAATGTTTCACAAGAGCTTGCAGCTAAGAGTTTGCTTATATCTCAGAGGAGACTTAGGACTTTTTAAAGTTTTGAAACTGTTAAAATAATTTGACAACTCTTAGAGAAAGAATAAATGCATTTTTCTTAAGGGGCCTGACGAGTCTTTTGGGGGGCCAGGGGTGAAATGTTATGGTTTGGATCTGGAGTGTTCCCAAATATCCTCACATATTTAGAGCTTGTAAAATACACATGTGCTGATGGGAAATGGGGTCTGGTTGGAGGGATGAAACACTTGGGACTAGACCAAAGGGGTAGATTACAACTAAAAGGGTAGCGCTATGATTTTCCGTCACTTGGTTTCCTGTCTGCCACACCATGAACAGGTGCCTCTCCACCATGTGTTTCTGTATCACTGCCAGCCACTCATAATTAGACCTTCTGAAATTCAGGGAACAATAATTCTTTCCTCCCTTAATTGAAGATGCTGTATATTCTGTCCCAGCAAGGCGAAAATAATTAAGACAGAGAACTTTCAGAACTTTTTTATAAAATGGCAAGAAAAATGGGATATGTGTTCAAATTTGTGGGAAAGGAAAGACTGCTGGAGGTTGTATGCTGAGGGACATTAATAGCAGTATTGCTTTTATTTTAATAAATTGCTTTATTTAAAACCACAGTATACTTTCTGACCAGCATTTGTACCTCATACACAAAGGCATCGTACAGAGACTTAGTATTAAATATCATGTAAGCAACTATAGTTATGTATAGTACACTCACACCAGTAAAACTGTGTCAAAAAAGACTACTCTTAAATCAAATATATGCTAGGTGTGTATAATGTACAAAGGAAATCTGAACATTTCATAACTATATTTTCAATAGCAGTATAATACTTTGCAGACCAACAGAAAATCAGCACAATGAATAAACTCATTTTTTTCAGTAAGTGGCATTTAGTAGTAAATGAACGATACCTAAGTAAAATTTAATGTTTCTAATTAAATTAACTTTAAGAATTATTACTGGTGAACAAATATAACCCTCTGACAAACATAAAGAAAAATGAGCAGTGACACCAACTGTTGATCCACAACCTTTTATCCAGATAATACACCCAAATCCAATTCATATAACCAGCACTTTAACTTCCCATTTCTATTCACTCCCCAGTTCTTCTTGGCCAGAGAGTAAGAGACTTGAACTATATCAGTACAATGGGATCTAAATTGAGCAAGAACAATTATCCATTAGCTTCTTACATCCAGCCACTTACTTCTTGAAAGATAACTGGATTACAAAAAATGTTCAGCACCTTTCTACTCCTTTTGTTCTATTATTGTGGTTACAGAAGACATCTCTTCAGTTAAAACAATCTAAAACTTATCAAAGTTCAATTATGCCTCTAATTATGCCATCAAATTGACTCCAATACCTGACATCCATTTAAGTAATATATTAATATTATTATGAAAAACATTGTTATGTTAAATCAGAACCACATGATATTTGCAAGAGGCACAATTTCCAAATAAGAGCACAGACAGAATGCAAGAAAAGAATTTTAAAAATCATGCGAACATCAACAATAAGAATCCTGTGACGGCTATATTTATACCAGACAAAACAGAGATCAAACGAAGTTTTACTATTAAACAGAAATATTTTATAACAATAAAAGGCAAAAAAATTACCAAGTCATAAAGATGCTAAAATTGTATATATCAAATAAAAGTCTTAACATATATAAAGCAAACCTTCATCTAAAAGAAATAGCAAATTCATACACAGCTCTTAGTAACTAATAAAAGAAAATATCAAACAAATAATACATATATAGAAGATATGAATGTTACTAATAAATGGGACCCAACCAAAATAGATAAAGCATAAGGCCTACAATTATAGAAAACACATTTAACTATACACAGAATTCAAAAGACCATAAATTATATCTCTGAATTTTTTTAATGACTGAAATTACAGAGTATGTTCTTTCGCAACAACAATCTTAGATCTGACATCATTAACAAATAAAACACTCCTAAGAGTTTGAAAGAAAATAATTTGAAGAGGATAGTTGAAAACACTATATTGAAATGTCTTGAATGCAAACAAATATTGAAAAATCTACAGCTACAATTATAATAGGTAATGTACAGTATAAGTACATGTAAAACAAATGTCTGACATACAAATGACCTAAGATATTCCTCCATAATAAAGTATTTCACTGATGGCAAAAATTATATAGTAGCTTGTATACTCAAGACCTTTTGCAGCGACAGACACAATAGCATACTCAGGTAGTCCCACCTACTCAGGAGTGGGAGGAAACCGGGCTTTCTGACTCTATGTTGAAAGTCAGCATGGGCAACACAGGGAGAACTAACTCAAAACAAAATTAGATCTCAAAAATTCTGCATTCGTAAATTTTAAATAAAACTCTCCCTTCAAATCAAGCATCACTGAACAATAAATCTAAGAGGCTAATGTAATCTTACTATTAAACTTTCATACAAGTGTAACAGTGGGTGAACTCAATTTTTTTAAGCAGGGATAGTGTGTGCCTTCACATTATAGGTTTCATTTTTAACTAACTTTAGTAATGATATCGTGTCTTGCGGTATGATTCTAATCAACATTTTTCAAAAAAATCCCTATGACCAGTATACTTCATAATCTGAGTTAATAACTATGTTTCTTTTTCTCTAGTACTATTCTTTATGAAACAGCAAGTTATAATCAACTATAATTTTCTTTTTTCACGTTGTGAAGAAAGGGCTTTACTGGGAAACTTACAAAAGGGGAAAGAAAGATAGGGTAAAGCTTCTGTTAGTTACAAGAGAAACCCAGAAATGTGGGTTACTCCAACTATAATTTTAAATTCCATATGATAACTAAACTAGGTTTAAAGTACTGTAACAATGGCATTCACACAAAAATGGCAGAGAAATAGTGCATTGATTTTAAATACTGATCCTTTAATGTATTTTTATAATATTTCTCTCTGGTTTGTTAGTCACCATTATGCTTACAATATTTATCTTAAAGAAGCACTCCTAAGAGGAATTTTCACAAAAACACTGCCTGAACTGCACTCCTGAATCACACTTCCTTTGCAAGCAAAGTAACTGCTAAGACCAAGGTAGCAAACCTTGCCTAATTCAAATGAATGGGTTCTGCAGGGACTTGTAGAAAAGTGAAAAACCCCAAAATCAAATTTTCTTCTTGGTCAAAAATAAGATGGGTAGACCCTGTAAAAAAGCCAAAGAGAAAAATGAGGATTTAAAAAATTTCTTCAAAGAGTGCAATATTCAGAGACTGCTCAACCTTCTTTAGGACAGAAACATGTTTGGTCCTATGAAGGCCTGCTCCAAATTCTTAACCCCAAACACAGAGAAGAAACAAAATGATCAATTAAGTTGCTTCTCACTTTTAAGGCTAAGTGGGAAAACCCTGTTCAACTACAAATTTGTTTGTTAGAGAGACAAAAAGAAGGGAGATTATGGAAACATCAACTCTATAATTTTGTATCCACCAAAGAACCACAATAATGTAATCAAGTGAAGTGAAAAGACACAGTGCCTTAGAAGAAAAAAAGAAAAAGGAAATGAGCATACATCAAAAGCATAAAAAACTTCAATCATAAAAAGGGCTTCCTGTTTAAAAAAAGAAACCAAGTATTCCCTGGACAAATGGCAAAAAATAATCACTAAAGATAAATGCAATGACCTAGAAATTAAGGGAGTAGGGACCTTTCAACACAGATCAATGATTTAAATCTAAAGAATAATAAGGCTTATGTAGCTGTTCACAGAATAGGAAAATGACACATATCCAAGTTCATCTAAGAAAATCCATGAATCCCAAGAAAATGGCAAAAAAACCTTAGAATCAAAAATAATGATAAAAATCAGGACCAATAATAAAACAGATCAGATATAATCTGCATACTCTATCCCTGTACATGAACATTCCATAAACATCCAATGCCTCAACTCTTAAGACAGTAGGCATGAAATACTAGATACATGAGGAAATTTCCTACATCAACTATCAATCTATTGTGTTTCAACTCTGAATTTAGGCTTCAATATTTACTCTATTATAATACCATGGATTTTATAAGCACCTATCTTTTATATTAAGAATTACAGCAGATTTTATCAGTATATCACATGGAAAGATACATTGTAAGGCCAGTTTTCTTGGTTCTGATAGGCTGAGTGTTTTGTTCTCCTTTGCTTTTTAATGCTTTTGCGGCATGGTCTATCAGTGAAGAGTATATAAGGAAATTCAGTGGTGGTCTGCCTTAATTTCATACCCAGAGTTCTTGACTGGATTGTCCTTGAATCTGGAACTGTTTAAAATCATCTTAAATACAGCTAACATGGTCACTGCTCTGCTCAACGTCTCATGCTGGCAGCACTGAGCCAACTCTTCCTGTACAACTGTCTACCATATCATGAGTGTGGGTTTCTTACTATATAGAAAATGTTAGCAAACCTTAGCAAAGGCAACCCAGTGAATTTTACCATCTGATAGCCTGCACTTTCTCCAACAACACTGGATCAATTCCTCTGACAAGTTGTCTTTCCTTCAACTACAGGATACCCTTTACAGCAGGCATGACCAACCTGAGACACATAAGGTTTTTCTCTCATTTTTTAATATTATGAGAAAATTTTTTTCAAAAATAGTTTTATTACTTATATATTAACTATGATACATATTTTATATGTAGCAAAAGACTACTTCTCTTCCAAAAAAAAGCCAAACACAGGCATGCTAAAGTTACGACATGCCTACGTCAGACTTATCTTTTTATTTTATGCCTTTGTATTGCTCTTACCATAATTTAAGAGTTCTTATGACAAATTTTACCAACTTAAAGTAAACCATGTGATCACTAGTGGTTGTTGACTATGATAATCAGCCAGCAAAAGAACATACCTCGAGAGTTTCAATGGCTGCTATATATGAGCCTTTTGGCATTAATCATGAGTATAAGGATAGTGCATAGAGAAAACTGATCAAGCCCTAATACATAAATCTCACTTAAGATCACAATCTGAGAACCACAGATATTCTGTGATAGCCGTAGAAGAGTAATTTTCTTATAGTCAAGAGACCACTAACTGAAAATCTAGCTAAAAGTTTAATTGTAGAGTACCAGTAAAAGCTGAATTTTTCTTACACATTTCTCAACTGAAAATTAGGACTCTGGCTGGCAACGAATGGGATTCTGAAATCTAAGAGACAATTTCAAAGCTAATTTTTTTTCAAAGAATATGGTTTTATCTTGAAAACAAGAACAAAGGGACAAATGCTGTGCTAATTGCAAGACAGTTCCTTGAAATTAACAGTATGAGCAATATTCCCTCGCCTCCAATTCAACAGCCTCCATAACACTGCATGCATGCAGGTTGCTTTCCGATGACTAAGAAGGCTGGCCTTCCTTCACTAGAAAATCTTGGTAATTTTGCAGAGGCAGATGCAAGCAGTCTTTACTACCGCTAGGTCAAAACTGGACTAAAATCTCAGCAAGTTCTAGGGGAACAAATATACTTTATACCCCAGGAAGAAAGAACATAGCTACCTACCAGACAGGTGAAAAACCTGAATACAATTAGCTTCTAAAAGTATTTGGCCAAAGAGAATGGATAGAATTTCAAACAGTATCAGGCCAAATTTATTGACTGGTGCGCTTGCTAGAGAATCAAGATTTGAGACATTACTTAATGTGGTTGGAAAAGGACTAAATAATTATCTGGCTGGTGCAATGAAGCTGGATTTAAGAGTTCAAGTCTTCTTTGACATTGATACAGAGATAATAGGCTCCAAAGATAACAAAGGCCAACTGTTAATACTTAACTAGCAAACACAAAATGGGCACACTATCTCTAAAGGGCAGCTTCTAAATCTTTGGAATAGGTAATTACCAATGGCTCTAGGAACAAAATATGAGTGTAGCCTACTGGAGTACTGTCTGACTTACATAACAGGAAACATCTGGTAGCTAGAAACTACTGAAGGAGAGACAGTGGAGAGTTAGGCTTTCACAGTCTGTACATATAGGTGAATTCCCAAGGCTACTGAACAGGGGAAGTTCCTTAAAGGAAAATCTGACCCTATTAGAGGTACTATGCACTATTAAAAGAAAATATATACATTGTTCAGGTATTCATAGACTTCTCTCTTAAATGAAAATTTCTGGATATTCAAAATGTTCTGTGGTCCACTGAGTGAGTGGCTTATCATGGTGAGGTACTAGATGGGATTATACTTCAAGTACAATGGATGGGAAGCTCAAATAGTGAATATACCCATCTTGTTGTTGTCATTCCCCAGTTCCAGAAAAAACATGCCTGGCAATACGTAGGTTCCCCACATCAGCTTTCTGACAATAGGAAAGTGAGAAAGTCAGTGTTTTATGTTAAGAGTGGCAGAAAGAAAGTTAACAGAACTTCCTTTTCCTATCAAGAAAATATACAGAAATACTACATCCAGAAGAAACTGCAGTTTCATCACAGACTTGAAAGAAGATGAAACAGTTCAGTATTAGTAGTGTGTCCTGACAGGAGATCAGAGGAATCTTGGAGAATGACTTCAGACTACCACAATTAGTTAAGCACAGAGTATTGACGTACTTGTAACCCTAGCACTTGGTATGAACCTACCAACTTAACTAATCAAGTTTTTCTCCAATTTACAGGAATCACTCAGAGGAAATGGCATTTATTTTTTTAACCAAGAATGGACAAAATGATTTTCATTTACAAAGTATTTTTTGTGTCACCATTCTCCTGAGAGCAGAAAGTCTGTCTCACATTGAACAGATGATTTTCAATTAGGAATTAATTAACTTTTATCTTTTAACTTTTGTCATAAAACCACTTGCAGGAGCTCACCATGAAAAAACAAAATGTCCAGTCCTAGTTACTAAAGACATGATGTCAGACTTGAAGTCAGATTGGACCGAATAAATTAGACTCCAAGATGCTTGAATTTTATGAAACAGCAAACCTCAAAAAAAATTATTCGACAGAAAAAATACTGACAACAATTTAATAGCAAAACAAAAACAAAGCCTTAACAAGATATTCACTACCTGTTTCTCTGTCAGCATAGGCTAGTTTGGGAAACATTTTAAATTTCTCTGTTTCTGTGTATAGCCTCATCACTTTTTTATAAGACACTGATATCAAATAAATCAGTATCTAAAAAGGTCTGACAATGGTATTAAATATTCAAGTATGTTACTACCCTGAGCATGTGTTCTATACATTAGGTAAAATTTTTACTAACATTTCAATATGAATAATTTAGAATAAGGGATATTAATTACATACACTTGGTGAGGCTTTTTTTTTAAACATTACCACTCTAACTCCTTTCCTTTATAACTTTTCCCCATTTTAATCTCAATTTTAACATGACTTATTCTAGAACTCAGTTGTTGCGGTTAGGATCTGGGTGTCCCCCAAAAATCTCATGTATTTTAATGGAACCATGTGATGTTGGTGGATTGGGGTCTGCTCTGGAGGGGTGGATTACAGTTAGGATTAATGGTGTGTAGTGGCCACACCTGGATGCAGGAGGGACTGGTTACTGGGTTACCTGAAAGGATACATAAGCTGCACCTGCTTTCATGGAGGACTGGAACTAGCCTCAACTAGCCTCAGCTTGTCTTCCTGTTTGACCAGGGAAGCTGCCTCCACCTCTCTCTCCGCCATGTACTTCGATTGTTGCCGGCCACCCCTGAATGGACTGTGCCCTTCGAGACTGTGAACTAAAATAACCTTTTCCTTTCCTATGTTTGTGGGTGTCAGCTATTGAGTCACAACAACGAAAAAGTAACTAAGACATCAGTACACACAAATTCAAGAAAAACAAAATCTGAACTATCAAAAAGGACATTAAATAATGAATTTAAGGTGTGGTAGTACAATTCTATAATCTCTCTCAGTACTTTGGGAGGCCAACTAGGATGAGCACAAGTTGAAACCCTATCTGAGCAACTCAGCAATTTGTTAAGACACTGTCACCAAAAAAGAAATAGTCTTGGTGGTGCAAGCCTATAAGCACAGCACTCCAGGAGACTGAAGCAGGAGGACAAGTCTGAATCCAGTATAAGCAACTTAATTCAGGAAAACTCTGTCTCAAAATTGAACTAAACAATGAAACAATGAACTAAGATAAGATGTAGCTTAGCGTAAAGGTCCTGGGTTGAATCTCTAGTACCACCAGTTGGTGGGGGAGAAGGTGTTAATGTAGATCAGTGCTAAGAACCTAGACTTAATTACATTATCATAAAAATACATAGAAATAATTAGAAGCTGAGCAGGATTTATCACAAATTTTCTGAACTGAATCATGAATTCAACTAAAATAATCAGCACAACAAAACTAGATAACTAGATTTGATTCTTACAAAAACTGTTAATATGTAAAAACTAAAACCAATCACATAAAAAAATTAGGGGTATAAATGTTTAGTGAAGTCCCTAAGATTATCCCAGCTAAATAACAATTTTTCTTTCTTCCCTTACAGAATACTGGGGGGTCAAGTATGGGTCAGTAATACATTAATCAAAGTTAAGATGTTCTCACGCCCTTATTACTATTCAAAATAATGGTAAGGAAATTTTATTTTGAACTCTAACACCAGAAAGACTTTCAAAATGACTACACAAACTGTATCATCTATAGCCATCTGATACACGCCACCTATTTTACTCCTATACTCCAAAATTCCATATAGCTCTTGAGGCACGGGGTGGGGATGGGGGTGGGGGGATGGATGTCTCTCTCTCTGTGTCTCTCTCTCTCTCTCCCCCATCTTTTCTTCCTCTCCTTTGTGTGTGTTTGTGTGTGGATGTGTCTGTCTGTCTGTGTCTGTTTCATCTGTATCTCTTTGTCCCCACTTTTCCCCTTTATCCCTTTCTTTGCTCTCTGCAATACTAGGGATTGAACTCAGGGCTTTTGCACTGAGATACTTATCAGCCCCTAATTTATTTTCAGACACAGTCTCACAAGTCACCTAGGCTGGGCTCAAGTATGTGATCCTCCTGCCTCAGCTTTACTGAATGTTAGAATTACATGCCTGTGGAACTGTACCTGGTTTTGGTTTTTACTTTTTAATTCATTTTACTATGATCTTTCTTCCTGACAATTTCAATGACAACAATTGAATAGAAAGCAGTGAACAGTTCAGTGTAAATTTCCTCTACACATTTCACCTGTTCGCAAAAACCTCCTTGGCCATATCTGAAATCTGGTTGTTCTCCAAGTGGCCTCAGAATAGTAGAGTCTCACCTTTTTAAGTATGTTATGGTAAGTGCTACCTTCTACCTACTGTCCTTTTTATATAAGACATCTTCTTTACATCAGTGTTCAAAGAACTGATCATGCTTTAAGACCCTGGCAGATGGCTTGTTACATCACCATTCCTCCTCATGATAAATCAACTTAAGTCACCTTTTCTCTATACTACTTAGAATCAGTGAAGCTTTGTTTTCACTGATTCACTTAATGAAAATACTTCCAATATCTACAGATACACAATTTCTGCTTTCAAGTCTGAAAAGCATCATTATTTTCATTTCATACAAGACACTCACACCTGAGACATCTAGGAACAATTCCACTTGAAACCATTTATTTCCACGACAGCTGGTATAATCTCAAGCTCCTGTCCATTTCTCACATAAATTTTATACCTACTCTGTCTCTGTGTTTCATTAAGAACTTTAGTACTGGCTGTGTTAGTTTACTGATTAGGATGCATACCTAAAAAGCGCAAGGCCCAGGTTTAGCTCTCCCAGCATGACACAATGGCTGGGCAAGGTGATGCTTGCCTGTAAACCCAGCACTTGATGGTGTCAGAGGCAGGGTGATGGCTATGCATTTTAGGCCAGCTTATGATACAAACTAAATTAAGGACAAGCCTGGAATACAGAGCAAAACCCTATCTTAAAAATAAATAAATACATGAAGGAATTTAGACCTATAACATCTTGCTAAATCTTGATTTCATCTCATTATTAATTTACACGATGTAAATTACACTTAATATTTATTATACAAATTAGGAAAAGAGGGCTGTTAATTAATAATGAACCCAAGAAAAGTCTATCTTAAGTCTTAAAACACTTAATTTCGAATCCTTGACAGTAATTTCAACTACTCTGTGTTAACAATGGCTGAATTGGCAAACAAAAAGTTATCGAGAATTCCTGCTCAAGTCCCAAGAAGCTGGAAGTTTAAGATATCCTAGTTATTTTTTCTTCATTTTATTAAAGAACAAATTAACTCATTCTGAAGATTTATAGAGTATAAATATCAGAGACATCATAAAAATCAAGTAAGTTCTAAAAGATACTCAAAATAGCATTTTTAAATCCCTTAAGACTCAAAAACAATAACTGAAGAACAACTTCATTCTAAAGGTAACATGAGCAAATATGAAAAACTGTTCCTGAAAAACTAGGAAGTAATATTGCACCAAACAAGTCAAAAAATGGATGAGTGGAAACAATAATACAAACAATGATGTATTATCTATAGTGAAATTATGCCTATCTTACTATAAAGGCATAAGCTGTTGTCATTAGTGGGTAACAGTTCTTTAAAAGCATGTGTTACTCACACTAATGTCATCTAGAGCCCAAATACCTAAGTTATGAAATATTATTTCATAGATTACTCAAGAAAATTTATAGAGGAAAACAGTATGTAAAGCACTCAAGGTCTCTAAAAGCCATAAGCTTGATTTAGCATGTATACTAACTTAGGTTATAAACAATACAACTCAGTGATTTCTTATGAAATCAAAGTGACTCTGTGATTGTCTGCAGTCTTTTGAATTTTAATATTAGTGGTTAAAATATAGCTTGTTAGGGAAAAGAAGTAAAATAATACTGCTCACTTCTATTTTAAGTGACAGAAAAAAATCTAAGTATAATCAACTTCAATGTCACAAGATAACTTCACAAAGTGAAGCTACCAAAGAAAACACCAAACTGATGCATAAAGGATTAAGTTTTAATACTGGATACGGGAGCTTTTAATTTTCTTGACTATGCTTTTTTTATAGGTGATTCTGCATCCATTAAGGAGAAATTCATATCCTAGTCCAAAGATACTGCAAACAGCACGATGTTTATATTTTCTAAGACTATGCATAACATATTAGACTTCAGAATACTCAAAGAACTATAATCAAAACATATTTGTTCTTTTTGTGGAAGAATAGATTCACATTTCTAAAATCTTTTACAAAGCTACAGGAAAAAAAGTCAAATAATTACATAAACTTCTAAAGGTACAAATTTAGCCTTCAATGACATTAACAATATTTATAAATATCCTAGGCCTACCATCCTCTATTAAATCAATTCCATATTCTTAACAATGTCTCCATCCACATTCAGTACCCGAAAAATTCTAGTAGAGACTCTAAGTTAATACTACACTACATACTATATCAAGGCTGAGTCAGAAGAGTACTCATAGCAAAGTTAAGTTCAAGATCAGCCTGGGCTACACAACAACATCAGGCCCACTCCACTAGATCAAAGATTCTCACTAGCAGGAAAAATAGATCTTCTTTGTCTTCCTATCTCAAAGACTTGAAACAAAAGCTCAGTAAATGGTGAGGAATACTGTATCAGCATATATTTGATTCATATCAGACTTCAAAAGTAAATGGTAAATTTTCTGGAAGAGTTCGGCTTCATCTATTATTAAAGTGAATGAACAAAGTACATTCAATTCAAATTTACTGAAAATTGACTAAGAAAACCTTTACACTTGTATAAAGATTTATTCACATGATCTTTTCTGATTTTCAATTCTTACTGACAGTATAAATATGTACATACTTTAGCAAGAAAGATTGATGCAAGCTAGGTGCTACCTCCTTTTAAAATACAACTAGGAGAAAGCACAAATACATTTAAAAATTTACAAAAAACATAAATGCACAGAAGCATGTTCATAAAAGGTCATGTCTCCTAAAAGTTAAATGAAAGAAACCATCAACACATGAATAGCCTGTTATAAATACACTCATAGACGATTATCAATTATAAATACAACAGTAATAATCTATTTTCTTACTTGAGCTGCCCTAAATCATCCACATACAATGTTATATATATGGGGACTATGCTTTTGGAAGAGGCCCGGTGAAATCACAAAAAGAATTAATAAAATTTAAAATATTAAGTTAACTGGGAGCTGGAGGTTTGGCTCAGCAGTTAAAGCATTTGCTCAGCAAGTGCTAAATTAAGTGCTAAGTACACAAGTTTGATGCCCAGCACCACACCAGCTGAGCACGGTGGCACATGCCGTTAATCCCATCACTTGGGAGGCTGAGACAGGAGGATTGCCCTGGATCCAAGACCAGCCTGGGCTCCACAGTGAGTTCAGGACTAGCCTGGGCTATAGAGTGAGACCCTGCCTCAAAAAAGAAAAAAATAAGTTAATTTAAAAGCCAAGGCTCACGTCAGCAAGTATACACACAGGCAGGCAGCAAGGCAGAAAGACAGACACATACACGCACGCACGCACGCACGCACGCATGCACACACCAGCAATATGTTTACTAAAACTTAAACTTTTGGACATAAATGAACAAATAGTAAGAAAATTCTTAATTTCAGTTTTCAATTTCCTTCAGGACTCCAGCTTTTTCAAGTTCCTTACAGGTAAGAAATGCTCATTGTCACCAACCAGGGGCTTTATTGACTTGTGTTTTAGAGAAATTAAACAGAAGCTAAATATTGATGCATATCTTCTGCTTTGTTCTGGATCTAAAATATTCCTCAAAAAGTTTAATGTGTTCAGAAATGTGGCATTTAAAAAGGGGATTAGATTGTAGCTGAATTAGTGTTATTAAGAGCTGGAGCTTGGTTGAAGAAGTTAGGTTATTGGGGGGGAAATATTGCAAAGGAATATCCTGTTCCCAGCCCCTTCCCCCCAGTTTAGTTCCTTCTGCTCTCACTGCTTCATCACTGCCATGGTGCAATCATTTTTATTCTTCAATACCCCTTCACCAACATGTTTCTGCCTTGAAGCCAGCTCTCTATATACTGAAACTTCTGAAACTGGGAGCCAAAAATAAATTTTTCCTTTTAAGTTGTATATGTCAGGTATACAGCCCTAGCAATGAAAAGCCACCAATATATCTTCTGTCTAAATATAACTGCTGTGTGGCAATTGTGTGTATTCCCTTTCACAGCACTTTCTGAACAAGGGTAGTAAGTACCTAGCCACAGTCTACAAAACTCTAAGTTTAAGATATGGTAAGTTTCTGTAAATGAAATAAAAACAGAAGTGCCAAGGGTTTTACAAAGTAGGTTCACTTCTTCAATCACATCATATGAAAAACTGATACTGATTACTATGGTAGTAAATGGCTAAATAAGAAACTGTCTATTGTGATAAGCTTGTGATTTTAAGCTGATCTAACTTCAAGTACTACTACATGCTATGTAAAAATTGTTGAGGAAAGATTAAATATTAAAGAGCTGTTTAGGACAGGTTAAGTATTCACAAAATTAGTATCAGAGAGATTTCGTAATTATGTACGAAAGTATAAATCGACTTAACATTAACCAATCATTTCATTATTTTCAAACAGGTATGAAATTTAAACAGATTCCAACATCAGCCCTAAAAAATACTGTACACTTCCTTGTCTAAAATTAAGCGGAAGTCTGTCCTTGACAAGACACCATGGGCAAAAGAAATTATCCCCATTATTAACAAATGGGATCTTGTCAAAGTAAAAAGCTTCTGCACAGTCAAGAAAACTATCAACATTGTAAAAAGAGAACCAACAGACTAGGAACAATATTCACCACCAACATATCAGATAGGAAGTTCATAACTAGAATATACAGGGAGCTGAAGAAAAGTAAGCCAACCAAAATAAAGGATCCTATTGAAAAGTGGGCAAATGAAATGAAGAGGCAGTTCACTCATGAACAAGTACAAATGGCCAATAGATACATGAAAAGGTGCTCAACATCTCTAGCCATAAAAGAAATGCAGATCAAAACAACGCTAAGATACCATCTCACTCCAGAGACAATGGCCTATATCAATAACTCAAATAGTAATCAGTGCAGGCAAGGCTGTGGGGAGAAAGGAACCCTCCTGCACTGCTGGTGGGAATGTAAATTCGTACAACCAACCACTTTGGAAAGCAGTATGGAGAGCTCTCAAAAGACTTGAAATAAATATTCCTTTCGATCCAGCTACACCCCTCCTGTGAATATATCCAAAAGAGGTCAAAATAACACACAACAGAGATATATGTATACCCATGTCCATAGCAGCACAACTAACAATAGCTAAAATATAGAAGTTACCAAAATACCCATCAACAGACCAGTGGATGCACAAAATGTGGTATTTATACACAATGGAATACTATGCATCTACAAAGTCCAACGGCGTCGAGGCTTTTACAGGCAAATGAAGAAGTTTGAGAACATCATGCTCAGTGAAGTGAGTCAGAAGCAGAAAGTGAAACATCAAATGGTCTCTCTGATATGACAGACCCAGATCACAACTCTTATGGAACTTAAAATGAAAAAGTAAAACAGGGTTGTAGGGTAGGGAGGGAGGGCTGCACAGGAAGAGGGACAAAAGGAGAGTAGGAAAGTCCTTGTCACCTTGACAAGATATGTAGGTGCCCAAAATGCTAAACTTCATAGTAAACCTTAAATTTTGCACTTAAACATATTAATAAAATGGGGGAAAATATACATAAAAGAAATTAAGCGGAAGTCTGAAACTGCAAAATATTAGTGGTTCACGTTGTTCCATAAAAGCAAAAATGAATTATTAGAACAAAAAAATCACAGATTTATTCTAATAATTTTTGTCAATTTATTTTCTCATGTAAATTTGTGAACTCACCATTGAATAAATACTAAAACCTGAATATGTTTCTTTGCTCTTCTAATAGTAGACAAATGTGTATCTTTCTGAAATAGAACAACTGAATTCAAATAAAGACTCAATAAATAGGAGAAACACAGTTTACAGCAGTACTTATTTATAACTTTACTTTGTTCTATAAAAGTTGGCTTTATGTGAGAGTAATATGGAATTAAACATTGCAAAATATCTGGGACCAATTCGAAACATCAGTGCCATTTTTCAGTTCAAGATATGTGCAAGCTGATGAATTGTGCTAAGGAGTTGAAACAATGGAGAAATTTTTAAAAATCTACCAGATACTCAAAATAGGAACAACAATATTTATTAAATAAAAATACAGAATCTTGAGCAAGGTAAGAAGAACTACAAAAAAATAAACATTATTGGAAATTTAACTCTTAAGATTCATGTCCTGGTTTGATAACACTACCATTTATTTCATTCATCTACTTCTTCCATCAAATAATATGCATTTTCCTAGGACCCACCAAAAGTTTATGTCAACTTTTTTTTGCATTCTCTTGACACAAATTCAAAATTCCATATTTTCCTATACTTTCCTCTTATTTAATTTCATTTAATTTGTTAATAGGCACAAGAAACTAAAGATACACTATGTGTATTTTTACATAATTAAAGAATATATAAACTTTGAGACAGGGTCTCACTCAGTAGCCCAGGCTGGTCCTGAACTCACTATGAAGCCCAGGTTAGCCCCGGACTGGCAATTCCCCCGCCTCAGCCTTCCCAGTGCTGGGATTACAGGCGTGCACCACCATGCCCAGCTTTAGGCAATGCTGGGGAATTGAACCTAGGCACTTTAATGGTTGTGTCATTCCTCTAGCCCTGAAAATATCAACTCTTCAGAATGAGTTAAAAAAAAATCTACCTGAACGTTATTCTACTTTAAAATAAAAAGTATAGGGGGCTGGAGAATGGCTCCGCGGTTAAAAGCACTTGCCTAGCAAGTGTTCAATTCCCCAGCACCACATAAGCTGGGTATGGTGGTGCAGCTTGTAATCTCAGCACT
Organism: Ctenodactylus gundi; assembly: GCA_004027205.1. Lineage (NCBI taxonomy): Eukaryota > Metazoa > Chordata > Mammalia > Rodentia > Ctenodactylidae > Ctenodactylus > Ctenodactylus gundi. The sequence goes on from PVKB01000440.1 coordinate 670,382, forward strand.
TGGGAGGCTGAGACAGGAGGATTGCCGAGAGTCAAAAGCCAGCCTGGGCTCTGAACCAAGTGAGATCAGGACCAGCCTGGACCAAAGAGTAAGACCCTGTCTCCAAAAAAAAAAAAATAATAATACATATACACACATATATATTTTACATATATATATATATATATATATATATATATATATATATTAAAAAGTATAAGTATAGAGATGTTCCAGCCAAGATGGTGGTGGAGTAGGACTCCCAGAACAGCTTTCCCTAAAGAAATTAAAGAGAAAAACAGGAAACTATAACATACTCTAAAAAGTAGAGGTAAAAGGAAAAGCTGGCAATCACAGCCCCTCTGGCCCCCACCCGAACTCCAGCCCCGCCACACACACACACAGCAGCATGATCCTGTGAAAGTACAGCCATGGTGCAGGAGGTTCTTACCCTCTACCGGGAAGCAGCGGTCAGCAGTGAGAGGTCCATGGATTACACAAGGCAATGGAGGAAAGAGGTGAACAGACTGCAAAGAGCTGAGCCCTGGTAAGAGTAAATCACGAAGAGCCAAAGAACCAAGAGGGTGGTGAAAGAGACAAAGCAACAAGCTGAGGCCGGGTGAAAGGGAGGGAATTGCATAGAATAGTGTTCAACATTGCATGCATCTCTGAGCCCAGTATGGATTCATGAACTGTGCAAAAAGGAGGGAAGCCACAGACATGCTTCCAACTGTGCCCTTCCTGGAGTGGAAGTTTGGCCCCAATCATGAGCTGCAAGAGAGGAACGGATGCCACAGACCATATTATAGGTCATAAATCATGCTGAAGTAAGTACAAGAAATCAAAATAATTCTATTTATACTTTCATATCATAGTAAAATAAAACTGAAATTAACAGGGAAACAAACCAAAAGTATAAAAATACATGGAGAATAATTAACTTACTCCTCAACAAACAATAGATCACAGAAGAAATCAGAGAAATCAAAAACTTAACAGGGTAAAATGACAAAGGAAGTACATCTACAGAATCCGTGGGATACAATGAAAGCACTCCTTAGAGAAAAATTCAAAGCCACAAATACACACATCAAAAGAACACAGCAATCACAAACACACTAAAAATTCATCGCACAGTCCTCGAGAAACAATAATCATCGATACCAAAAAGTAGAACGTAACTCATAAAGATCAGATCTGAAAGTAGTAAAATTGAAATGAGAAAAACAATTAAAAATTAATGAATCATAAAGTTTGATGTTTCAAGCAAAAATTAGATTGACAAACCTCTAGCTAAACTCACCAAAAGAAAAGGAAAAACAAATATTAATGCAATGAGAAACAATAAAAATAAAATTACAATGAACACTGCAGAAATTAAAAATATAAGAAACTATTTCAAACACATATCTTCCAACAGGTTAGAAAATTAGGAAGAAATGGAAGACTATCCACTCACATAAAAAAGAGAAAATTGAACTAAGAAGACATAAAAACCATGAATAGCCACTTACACAAACAGAAATTGAGGCAGTAATAAAGTCTCTACCCACAAAGAAAAGTCCAGGACCAGACGGATTCCCAGCAGAAATTTTTCATTACTTCAATGAAATGCTAGCTCCAGTGCTTCGAAACTGTTCCATGAAGGCGAAAAAGAAAAAACACTACCAAACTAATTTCTCAGCCACCTTAGTCCCAAAACTAGACAAAGACTTAACCAGGAAGAAAAATTATAGACTAATCTCCTTAATGAATACAGATGTAAATTTTTTCAATAGGATTCTGGCAAATAGAATCCAGTGAGTAATCAGAAATATCATACACCATGATCAAGTGGGCTTCACTGCAAGGATGCAAGGCTGGTTCAACACACGTAAACCAATGTAATACACCACATCAACATAAGGAAAAAAAATACATGTTCATCTCAAGTGATGCAGAAAAACCCTTTGATAAAATTCAACATCCATTCATAATAAAACAAAGAGGATAACAGGTGTAGAAGGGCTTTCCATCACACTGATAAAATCCATATACACCAAACCTATGGCAACTATCAAACTAAATGAAGAGAAACTAAAAGTTTTTCTTCTTAAATCAGAAACATGACAAGCCTGTCCACTATCACCACTCTTATTCAACATAGTCCTTGAAACACTTCCCATAGCAATCAGGCAAGAAAGTGAAATGAAGGGCATATGTATGACAAAAATGTCAAACTATACATATTTGCAGATGGTATTATTGACATAGAAGACCCTAAAAACTCTTAGAAATAATGAATTTAGCCCAATTGCAGGCTACAAAATCAACGTTAAAAATCAACAACATTCCTCTACATAAACAAAGAACAGAGAAAAAGCTCAGAAGAATAATTCCACTCTCAATAGCCTGGCAAAAAATTAAATAGCTAGGAATAAACAAAACAAAAGAAGGAATCATTCAAAGAAAACTAAATTAAACTGAAGAAAGAAATTGAAAAGGACATTAGAAACTGCAGTCATCTCCTGTTATTGGATAAGCAGTATTTTAATATAGTCAAAATGACTATATAGTGGCCAAACTAATATACACATTTAATGCAAAGCCTATCAAAATAACAAACTTTCTAAAAAAAATCTTGAAAAACCAATCCTGACATATGGAACCAGGAATAAAAAAAAAAAAAAAAAATGGCACAGCAGATAAAGTGCTTCCCTTGAAAGCAAAAGGCCATGAGTTCGGTTCCAAAGCACCGCAAACAAGTGGTGTGGTGGCTCACACCTGTAAACGCAGCACTCGGGGAGGCTGAGGCAGGCAGACTGACCTGAGTCCAAAGTCAGCTTCAGCTATACCAGTAAGTTCAGGACCAGCCTGGGCTACAGAGGGAGATCCATCTCAAAAAAAAAGTAAAGAACCAAAGGAAATCCAGAAGAGCCAAAGTAATCCTCAATGACAAGACAAAGGCAAGAGGCATTATAGTTCCAGACATCAAGTTATATTACAAAGCAATAGCTGTAACAAATATGTGGTACTGGTACAAAAACAGACAAGTTAACCAGGGGAAGAGAACGAACTAAGGATACAAAGACAAATTCAAATACCCTCATCCACCTATCTTTGATAAAGTAGCCAAAACATACACTGGAAAAAGGACAGCCATTTCAACAAACAGTGCTTGGGAAAACCAGACATCCACATGTAGAAGAATGAATCTAGACCTGTAACCATGCACAAAAATCAAATCAAAGTGGATGAAAGATCTAGGTATTAAAATCGAAACATTGAATCTTCTGTAAGGTACATCAGGCAAAAATCTGAAAGACATAGGGGTAGGCAACAACTTTCTTAATGAAATGCAAACAGCAAAAGAAATAGGCCCCAGGATTAAGAAATGCAATTATCTCAAACTAAAAAGTTTCAGCATGGAGATACACACACACACACACACACACACACACACACACACACACACACACACACACACACACTCCTATTCCTCAGATAGGAAGTTGATAACCAGAATATACAAGGAACTGAAGAAAAATGAAGCCCCTCAAAATCAAAAGATCCAATTGAAAAAAAAAAAGGCAATGGAAATGAATAGGCAGTCCTCAGATGAAGAAAATCAAATGGCTACTAAATACATGGAAAAATGTTCAACATCACTAGCAATTAAGGAAAGGCAATTCAAATATCACTAAGGTACCATCTAGCCCCATAGTGAATGGTGTGTATCAAGACAAAAACAGCAATCATTGCTGGCAAGGCTGTGGGGAAAAAGGAACCCATATACAGTGCTAGTGGGAGTGTAAAGTGGTACAACCACTATGGAAAGCACAGTGGAAGTTTCTCAAAAGATCGGAAATAAATATCCCCTTTGATCCAGTGATACCTCTTCTAGGAATTTTTCCAAAACACTTAACATCATCATATAACAGACATACATGTATACCTATGTTCATAGCCCAACTAACAATAGCTAAAAGGTGGAAGACGCCAAAATACCCATCAACAGACCAAAGGATGCATAAATTATGGTATATGTACATGATGGAGTACTACCTATCTACAAAGACAGAAAGATTAGAGGCTTTTCTAAGTAAATGAATACCACTTGAAACCATCACGGTCAGCAAAGTGAGTCAGACACAGAAGGTTAAATATTCAATGTTCTCTCTAATATGAGAAAACTAGATCACAGGCAGTTCACAGAAAAGAACAGGGGAGTAGTGGAAACTAGTTGAGAGGGAGTTGGTATGGGAGGGTCAGAAAAAAAGAGGGCAAGGATCTGTAAATGTGCCAAGCTGTATTTGTGCACAAAACACTCAAGTTCAATGTAAATATTATGTACCATCCAACACATGTATGTAAATGTATGTATGTATGTATGTATATTATCAATAAAATGGAAAAAATAAAAACAAACATATGCACTGTGTGTAATAAAAACAATAAATATGGTTATGTAAGTCCAAGTAAGGCCAAATTTCTTTTAGTCACCTGACCAAAATAAACTATATAACTTAGAATGAAGGGTAACAATTTTTAATTTGTAATTTAGATAAACTTGATACTAACTGGTTTTTTTGAGGCAGGGTCTCGCTCTGCAGTCTAGGCTGTTCCTGAACTCACTACACAGTCTGGGCTGGTCTGGAACACAGGCAATCCTTCTACCACAGACTACTGAGTAGTAGAATTACAGCCATGCGATATCACACCTAGTTTATGAGGTGCTGGGAAATCCAACCCAGGGCCTTCACCTTGCAAGGCAAGCACTTTAACAGCCAATCTACTCCCCTAGCCCCAAGATGATACAAATAAACTCAAGAAAGACAAGCACTGTTCCTCATCTAAACGGATTTAAACTTTTGAAAATTACTTCCTGACTTTGAAATAATCATTACATGTAATTTATATCAAAACATATTTATCTTATACATAGTAAAGGACATTATTCAGTGAAGACCTGTTATGCCTACTTTTGCTTAATTCCAGAGTTAGATTTTTTTAGTCCTTGGACCAAGAAAAAATATTAGAGATAACTCCTTAAGAAAGGTTTACAAATCGAAGTAGAAAAAGAAGATATTCAAGGCTTAAACTACCAGAGGGGTGAAGGTGAAGGGGGAAAGGAAGTTTGAAATTAGAGCAGAGGGGCACTTGTCTGAGTCAAGAATCATATTTCAACCAGTACTGATCCTAAACTTTACCCTTATAATCTCGCTAGCATAGAAGGATATACTTACTATATATAATCAACTGTTCAAATTTTATTTACCCTCACCATTATTTTTAATTAGCGTAGATTTGTGACACTTAACAGTTACATTCAATTTGAAGAATCAATACACATACATACAGTACCTTTACTTTTTCTTCCCATCACCCCTTTGACTCTCTTCTCCACTTATATTTCCCTTCTCTCTGCCTGTTTCCTATCATCACTCTTATTTGGTTCTTTTACGTTATTTGCATTGTGGGTTTCTTGTATTTGAGAAACCATGCAAAACTGAACGTTTTGTGCCTGATTTCTTCTATTAAATATAATGGTTTCAAGTTGCATCCAATTTTCCAGAAATAAGTCAAATTTATCTCTATTTACACTGAAATGCTACTTCATTATAAATTTATACTGAATTTTCTTTATCCATTCATCAGTGGAAGTACATATGGGCAGCTTTCAGTATTTAACGATAATAAGAAAACCCTAGTTCAAGGTGTGGTTCTTGACTGCCTCAAGTTGACATAATCTCTTCAGAGGTCATAGCTAGGAAACCCATCTCCAGGACCTTGGCCGACCAGGTAAGCACTCTTAACACCTGGGTGACATGCCTGCTCTGTCACTTTCTAAAGCAGTTCCAGGGGACTTCCCGTCAAGATGGCGGCCAAGTAACAGAGCTGCACAATGTCTCCTCATTGACTCACTTAAAAAGTTGAGAATTTAGTTAGAAAATACGTGTTCAATGTAGCTAGGAAAGAGAGGAGCACCCCAACAACTGAAAGGAGGCCAGGGGAAAGCCAGAAATTCTGAAGGAACATCAAAAGCAGAAGAAAAAAAAAATTCCAGCAGCTAAGGAAGCTCGAGCAGGCCAGCTAAAAATGGCTAAGAGCCACAGGCAGCTGCACACACAGGAAAGCCTGCGTGGACCTGGGCATCTGACGGAGCTGGGAGAGGACGGACCTCTCCAACAACTGGCAGGAGGCAGCAGGAGGGTCAGAAATCCTGAAGTCATACTGGCAGTGAAGGAAAAAAGCAGCCAACGACACATGGCCCTACCTGTGACCCACAGATCACAGAGGAAAACCCAGAGGCCAGAACCTCAGTCCGAGGTAAGCACGAATCCAGGAGAAGTGGAAGTTGTTGGCAGCTGGCGGCCCCAGCCTCCAAAATACAAACCTGCAGACATTGTATACTACAAATGCAATGTGTGCTCCACCTAGTAAAGGCCCTGGGAATGCAAACTGGAGGCAGTGCTCAGCAGCCCTAACAGGCAATGACATAAGCGGGAGCCAATTTAAAACAAAAGGTGGACAACAAACGCCCAAGACTGAACATGTTAGTGTAAAAGAAAGCTCAGAAGAGCACATCAGGGTTCTTGGAGTTACCCTCACACAGTGCCTAGGAAGAAAGTGCTACAAGAGGGAGAAAGAGGAGAAAAGAGGGGATAAGGCTGCTGATCCCCTTAACGGCTCAGGGAAGTGGGTGCACCTCTGAGGGTGGAGAGCCAGTCCTGGGGGAGCAAAGCCAGGACAGGCGGGAGTGCTTTTCTGAGGGGGCCAAGGGTGAACAAGATACCTCAGAAGAGGACCACTGCCCATCCCTCCTGCATACACCAGAGCAAAGGAACAAAGGCTTCCAGGAAATTCCATCACCCAGTCAATCCCGAGCCCCAAAGGCTTCAGAAGGAATAAAGGACAGGGCCTTCGTCAAACTCTTTTTTCTTGTGTGCCTGAGAAAGGAATCCAGAAACAGCCAGAGACAGCTGAACCATGAGGAAACGTGGTAATACATCTCCTACAAAAAGACCTGACAACCCAGAAAATGATACCAGGGATCCTGAAATAGCAGAATCCAAAGATGAAAAAGACAAAATACATGATAACTTCTGGGCCCAGAAATACTTTGAATCAAAACAGGAAATAAAACACATAATGCAAGAGATACACCGGGACATAGCTAACAGCAAACACTGAAAAGCAATTAAAGGAGTACAAAGATGATATAAGCCAGAAGATAATGAAGGCAATACAAGAAATTAGAGAACACAACAGAGATATAAAAAAAAATTGAATGGAGATACTCAGGAAGTGAAAAACACAGGAAATAATAAGCAACCACTTCAAACATTTTCAGAATAGACTGCCAGACCTAGAAGATAAAATGACTGACATGCCAACGTACAGGCTGTATAAAATGCAAAGTAAAAAAGGAAGAAAGCAAATCCTTACAATGGCTAATAGATGAGTCAAAGAGAAACAACTTCAGAATTATGGGAGTGCAGGAGAAGACTGAGGAGAAAATTAAAAGCTTGAAATTATGGAAGAAAATTCCCTAAATATAAGCTGTAAAACAGAAGGTGACCTACAAAGATAAGCTGATCAGGATAACTACATCCTTGCCAACCCAGACTCTAAAAGCCAGAAGATCATGGAGCAATATCATCCAAACACTAAGAGAACATAAATGCCAAACAAGAACGCAGTATCAAGCAAAATTATCTTTTAAATTAGAGGGAGAAATTAAAACTTTCCACGATATAGAAAGCTTAAAGAAATTTGCAGCCACTAAGACAGCTCTGCAGAGAACACTTAAATGAAACTTTAGAAAGTAAATGGGAGGCCATAACACCACTGACCCCAGAGAAAAAGAGACAACAGCTAGAGAAGATGAGCTGAGAATAAAAGTAAGCCTATGCATGAAATTAGGGATGGATACATAAATAAAAGGATAAACCAAATTGGACGAAATGTTAATAATTACTGAAATATGAGTAAACAATATATGAAAGTTACAAAAATATGAAATAACTTAGCATACCTATCTACTGCTTTAACTGCAATGTACTTATGTGATACAGACTTAAATCCATTTAATGTAGCAAATTGATACAGTCAAGCTTGATTAATGTAGCAATTCTTTTTTTTGATGTTGAATGTGAGTTTATCCTCTTTGAGAGAGACAGAAAAATAAGCAGCACCAAAACAACTTGGAGGAAAGGTAACTTCTAAGGAGTAAATGTAATAAAACATAGATTTGTATTTAAATCATTTGAATGATATACCTATAAAACAGTACCAGCTATTCTATAAAATCTGTGCAATCTCACATCATTATTAGTAATAGCATAGTATTGTGCAAAACAGAAACAGAATAATTACATGCAATGTGGGGAACTGATATAAAATCTTTTTAAAATACATATCCATGAATATATGAATGGATAGGCAGATACAATTACAAACCAAATCTAGCAGAATGTCAGTAATCAGTGAAATGTGAGTAAAGAAGTTATGAAAGTTAAAAAATTCTGAAATAACTAAATTTGCCTTCATGTTACTTTAAGTATACTTATGTGATATAGATTTAAGTTCATTTAATGTTAACACTGTGATACAGTTTTGTTTATTATAGCAAATTACTTATTAGCGCTTTGATGCAAGTTTACCCTAAGAAAACTGTCTGATATAAAGATAACCCTGTGAATGTACAAGCATGTACCTTCCAGTACTCAGCTAAGATATTTGGAATTTAACATTTCTTCTTCTTTCTCATATTTACTAGTCTTTTGAATTACACGCTTGTAGTTCTTTTCTTATGTGGACTGGTAGGTAAGGCCAGATTTAAGAATATCAACAAGGATATAGGAAAAAAAAAGAAATTTTGGCAAATATCCCAATAAAGGCATCGGCTGGACTCAGAAGAGGCATCTAGATTTAACCAGTGTGGCCCAGTTGAGGAATAGGATGCTGAGCTAAAGAGTGGTGACTTAAGTAAAATGATTTAGATGCAGAAGACTATATACGTTAAATACTGTATAGTCTCTCTAACTTGGGAAACCCAGAACAAAGACATTCTGTAGAAAAACATGATGTGATAGCCAGAGTTAGGGGGAAGGGATGGAGAGGGTTTGGGAGAGTCAAAAATTGGAAGAAATTATAAAGTTGATGTGATATATGCACGCAAAAATACTCAAGTTCATTGTAAACATGTATTGCATATGCATATTAATAAAAATAGTGGGGAAAAATAAAACTACTGCCTAGCAATAAATAACTAAATAAATAAATAAAGCTGTTCCAGAAGTCCTTAACAAAATGAATTGTGCTGCTATATAAATATTCATGTAACTTCGTTACAGGGTGACTTTAAGTTTTATACTAAGAAATTTGTCACTATTCTGAGGGGTGTGTCGTAGAGTACTTTTGGTTTTTCTCTTATAAGTTTCAGTATAATTCCTTTGTGTAGTATTTCTGGGACTTTCATTATAATGTGTCAAGAACAAGCTCTTTTCAGTTATGATGTGTTCTATATCCTGCCTGTAACTTAATTTCTTTTGCTGCATTTAGAAAATTTGTGATGTGACTTTACTGAATATGTTCTTTATACATTTCACATTGTTCTGTATAATTTTTTCCACTGTTCTAATTCTGACTTTAGTTTTCTTTGGGTCATTCAATAGCTACTATTCTAGGCACCTCATCTTTGTAGTTTTAATTGATATTATTGAGTATACTGTTTAATTCACCCACTTTTATCTTGAAGCTCTGAAATTGTCCTCACAATGTTGATGGTAGTCTCCCATGTTTTCAACTGAATTTTTTATATCCTAAATTTCAGCTTGACTTCTTTATAGATTTTCCACTTCTGTATCAAAAAGTTCTTATCATGCATTGCCATGTGTATCTTTGCCAGCTTTTTGCTTTCTGCCAACTAAGACGATTGTGGTTAGTAAATTCTCTTTCTGTTCATCAAATATCTTTTGAATTTACCTGACTATTACTTCCTTAGGTTATTAAAGTAATTAATATATCTACTGCTTTTTCAAATTTTAGTTCGTTTCCTATAAATTCTTCTATTTAAAGGGTAAAAAAAAAAAATCAGCTTTTGGGCAGAGAGGCAGTTTGTAAGTGTCTTATTTCTTTGTTTTGTTATGATTCTATTGTTGATTCTATAGACTTATAGATCAGCTAGGATAGATAACTGCTTTCCCTAATATAAACATCTCTTCAGTGAGGTTATGTCTTTCTTTAGTGTTTGTGTTCTTTTGGTATTTATGTCTGTTTTTAATCTGCATGGCTATCAAGGTTGACTGTCTTCTCAGTATAAAACTGTCTGCTGACTTTCTAATTCTCCACATCTATCAGTGAGGACCTGGACTATATCAATAGTAGGTGACCCAAATAGTAAACAACTACTAACATCACAAAAACCAAGATCAACAAGTATGCCACCATTAACAGCATGAAAAAAGTGTATTGAGTTTTAGCAACTATTATTAGTAATATTATTCGTCACTTACTAACAACTAATAACCCGTTAAATACAACTATTCTTCTCAAAACTAGAAATACAAGCTATATTATTATTGCAGGTACACAAAAAACAAATAGTGACTTCTTGAAAGTATCTACAGAAAACTTTATTCCATTATTAATAAAAAACAAATCTGTATTAATCACGTAGGCTAAACTAACAAACTGAGAGTTCCTAATTCTTAATACGTCCCAACCACTATGCAACCATTAACAGTAGGAGAGATCAAGAGTAACGGTATAATCTAAGACAAACTAATTACTGACATATCACACGAACTAAATTATACAATCAACTTACTGTTAACATTACAAACGTAGTCTATACTACTAATGGAGGTATCTACACAAACCAAAGAGTGACTTATTAGAAAGATTAAAGGCAACAATACACCATTGCTGATAATCAGAAAGGAACTGGTACTGATCTCCTGTATATCGATAAAAAAAAAAATGTGATTAACTTTACAGAGGCCAAAGTACTTAGATATGCTAGCTCTAGTTTGGGTCTGGACTATCTTGTGCAACTATGGATACTGTATACGGCAGGTGGGGGCTGGCTGGAAGGGACAGATAATTAAAGGTTGATATGGGGGGCGGGGGGGGGGGGGAGTGCTATTTCCACCCTTACTGAGACTTTGTTCTGACATGACATGAGGACCTCTGCTGGCTTTAGCTCCGGCTCTGCCATGTGATTCCACCATTAACAGACACCCACATATGAACAGACTATTGCCTTCTGAAAATAAGAGCTAAAATAAATCTTCCCTCCCTAAAGCTGTGGATGTCAGATAGTCTGTCCCAGCAAAAAGAAAGAAACTAAGGCAAAAATAAATTTCAGAGAAGTAGGGTCACTGCACTAACTTTATCTGAATATGTGGTTTAGAAACCTTTGGAACTCACTCACAGGAAGAGTTTGGAAAGGTTTCAGAATGCCCACTAGAAAAGTCCCAGAGTGCTCTGAGCTGAACTTGATGAAAAATTCTGGTCACAGCTCAGAAGACCACAATGCCCTCAGAAGTATGAATTAGAAAGGTCATACTCAAGAAGTTTCAGATGGGAAGAAGAACCAGATCAGCAAGTTGCTTACAAATGTGTGTATGCTCTGGCAGAAAGTTGGTTGACATTTTGCCCTTGTCAAGACACTTTGCCCTTGTCAAGACACTTTGCCTGGAACAGAGATTAATGAGGGCAGACTACTAAATCTGGTGGAGGAGATTTCAAGGCAGCCCAACGTTCATGCTGTCATACTACCACTGTTTATGATTTTTAGCAAACACTATGGTGAAAGACAAGAAAAAAATGGCAGAGAAAAGTGATTCAAAAGTTTGCAATTTGGGCAGACTGAAAGGGCCTGAAAGAGGTGCAGCAGATGAGCATTGCGAAGTTAAGAGATTAGAATTTTTTAAAAACCAGGACTTTAAATCAAGACTGTAAGAAAGATCCCTTAAGGGTATATCATACTTTTACAGATTCAAAGATGTAAAGACAAAGAGTGTACCCCTAGGGCCAAAGAGCAAAATGTTTGCCAAAGTTCACCTACCTAGAGATCAGCCATTTAAGAACTCAAAGTCTTCTTTAGAGTTTGCCCAAGAGGCCTAAGCCAGTGGCAGTGCTTGGTAATGTCGTTGAAGTCCTAGCTTTACATGCTTGCAGAGTGCAAGAGCTGTGGGTTCATCGAGGCTCCAGATTTCAAGGAGGAAGACCTTGCAGACCTGGCATTGTGCCCCTGGGAGAGCAGTGTGTGAAGATGCAAAGGAGAAAGAAGCATGAAGTGCAGTGGATACTCTGGAAATGTAAAGATGGTAAACATGTGGATCTCGGCTGAACAAAGCTGCAGATTGTGATTGGACTCAGCCCAAATGAGACAAGATGGAGGTTTTAGCCAGAGGCAATGCTGCAGACGTAGGGCCACCCAAGCTCTTTGTAGTCCACAGCTTACCACATTTTTACCCCAGGTTCTGGAAATGGAAATATAGGATTTAATCCTTACTTTTCTGGATTTAGAAATTGCTTTGGTTCCATTGCTTTGGTCCAACTTCTTTCTATTCTTCTATTCTTCCCTTTTGGAATGGGAATATTTACCATGTGCCATTGTATGTGGGAAGTGCTTAACTGTTGTTTGATTTGCCCAGGGGCTCACAACTAAATGTTTGCTATGCATCTGAGAAGAGACTTTGGACTTCAACTTTTTCACCAGTGCTGCAATGCTAAAATGTCAGCAAGTCTTACAGAAGAACTAAATGCATTGTGTATAAGAAGGTAAACATCAGTCTTTTGGGGGCCAGAGGCAGAATGTTGTGGTTTGTGTCTAGAGTGTTCCCCACAAAAGCCTCATATGCCTCTGGATAACTGTGTACAACTGCGAGAAGGGGCCTGGGTGCAAAGGGCAGACACTAGGACTTGCCTGGAGAAATGTGTGCTGATTCTACTCCATCTCTGACTTGGGTCTGTTCTGCAATGCCCTGAGGACCTCTGGCTCCACCTCAGAAGCTCTGATTCCACCATGTCATTCCTCAAGTTCCAGGAACCCAACAGTGAACAGACTGTGACTTTCTGAAATTTCAAGTTAAAAAGAATCTTTCCTTCCTAAATTAAGTATAGTCTCCCAGCAAGGAGAAAGTAACTAGGCAAATAATCTTAATAATAATACTGGGAGTGGTGAAAAGGAGATTGAGACAAAAGGTTAGTTTGAGGGACAAAGAAAACAGATTAGATGGCACAAAGAAAAATGAGACAAAATTTCAATTGAAGTTTAGAAGAAAAGAAAAACAATTAGGTAAAACTGACCAAAAAAGGGAAGAACCAGAGAATACAGTGAAAAATAATTCAGAGAATAACAGAAGTATCTATAAAACTTCTATATTAAAAAGAATCCAAAGAGAAATAAGAAACGCACAACCAAACCTAAAAATCACAAGCAGAAACACAAAATACAAAGAACTGAGGTCATGCAAAGTCTAAAATTTTCTCTGTATTAACTGGGTAAGTGATCTATCTCCACGGAATGGGGTATTGGCATCCACTGGCCACAAAAAGTGGGGGAAGACAAGAGTAACAACTGAACTGTGTCCCTCTGTGGATCTCTGTTAAGTCTTTCCCGTGTTCACTGTTACCTCACGAGACAATCCCCACTCTTACTATCTCCCAGTATACTGAGAAGTGCTCCTGCTTGAAGGCTCTTACTCTAGTGGCCATGCTGAGGCACCTCTCCAAGCATGTAAGAGGTTGGGTGTGGGGGCAGAGTGGAATCCCCAACGGGTTCAGCACTGAGAGCAGGCATTGATACAATAAGAAGGTCTTAGACCAGATACTTCTACACCCAACTTGCTGGGCAAACCATTGCCACCTGAACTGACTTGTCACAATCTGGCTTTGGAAGACTTGGGGAGAGACACCTCTGCTCTCCCTAAAAGCTCTTGTTGGACCGAAAGCTTCAAGAAGGTCTGTTTGTCAATTTCTACAAATATTTCCTGTGGCAGTTCCTATTCAGTTACCAATGAAGAAAAGCATTCCATAAGTTCCTGGTGTGTGTGTTCTCTCTGTGCCTTGTATTCTAGAACAGTTCAAAGTAACTCTCTGGCTTCTATGGCTCCCAAGTATTGTGCTGCCAAGAATGATCTTTCATGCACTGGCACAGAAGACCCTTTCCAGAAGAAAACCCACACTGCAGTAGCAGTTTGAATCCAGGAACAGGTAAGGGTACCCTTGCAGACTGGCTGCCACTTACCTCTGAGGCTGCCAGAATATCTCCTGGATTACTTCATGTTTGTGGCCTCTAGCTGCTTTCAGATTGCCATATCCAAAGAGAGTTATCTGCTTGGAAGGACTACCTCTCAAGAGTTTTCTTCAGACTCCACAGCCTCCCAGAGCCTCCCCATTTTCTTGACTGCCTCCTTTCAATTCCCAGAGCTAAGTGGTTTGGGTGGTTCTGCTTGTTCTGAAATATATTTCAGCCTTTTGCTGAATGTGTACACAGCCAATAAAGGAGACCTCACTTTGCCACATTCTGGATTCTACCTCAGCTTTCCCAATGGTTGATCTCTAATTTTTTTTTTTTACCTTCCTAACTTCCTCCTACTGGTTAGAACTATGCTGTCAACAATGTCAACAGGACACTCAACAAAAGTGAGGGTAACTGTTAAGTGTTTCACATTGATCTGGGGTATGGTATAGGGGTGAACTGCTTCCCATAGAGATATTACTACCAGCAGGGGGCCTCCATACAACTGCATATTGAGACTAATGCAGGAGGCTGGAAAAATAATTTAACCTTAGCTCTCCTCCCAATATATGCAAAGCTTGCAATATCTACCTTAAGGAGGGCCTTCTGAGAGCTATTCTGCTACTGTTTGAAAAGGATGGCAGAATTGTGTATAATTTACAACTACTATATACTTGGAATGTTGCCAATTGTCACAAGGGCCATTGTCTGCTCAGATTTCCCTTATTAATAAAAGACACCAGCATTCAAGCAGTGATATTTTGTAACAAGGATGTTTGTCATAGGCTCAAATCTTCCTTTTCCTGAGTTGTGGATCATTTATTCATCAATGACTGCAGTAGCAGGAGGTTTTAAATAATTTTTCTGCCACAGTTAATATTGTGCTGAAAATAAACTGTCACAACAGCATGCTCTCTAGGATTCATCATGCTCTGGCCACTTATGGATGGCTTTACAGCAAAAACTAAAGGATCAAGAGGGAGATCAAAAATAGATCCATTTACCTCAAGGCCACAGTACCCAGAAACAGCACCACTCCCTTTCAAAACTACAATCCTTATTATACTTTTTTCACGATGTATGGAGAGTATGCATGATTACTAAGAACATTAGGCCCAGATTCTTCACCAACTTTACGACAGAGAACTGAGAACTGGACAGGACAGAGTAATTAGACTAAGTATACAGATTGTGATGCCTTCCATTTTGTTGCCTATCCAGCTTCTTCCTTTTGTAAAAGTACGTTTTGAATGCCCTCAAACTGTACAACTACTAGTTATGATTATAGACACGTGAACAATTATAAAAGTATTAACATGTTATTTCACAATTAAACTAAAATATATGAAAACACCATATGTATATATATATATATATATATATATATATATATATATATATATATATATATATGATATCTTACATGAGAGTAATAAGCTCCTGTCTTGCTTAAATTGTTATTTTCAGTTTCCCACATTTATCCACAGCTAAATTTAAACTAAATGTTTCATGTGACTACATATCTGGTACCTAATATTTTATACTTCACGTATTTCTTCTACTGTCTTTTCCTATATTAAGTACTTATATTTCCTTACTTTTCTAAATTTTATCCCTTATCTTGATTGTAACATTTCCAAATTTCTGTCTTTTACTTGTTTTTCTCAGTTTCATTTTATTCAACAGTATATTTAATCTCTCAAGAGCATTTCTTTTATAATGACAATTCTTAGTCTTAAGTCATTTAAATACTTTTTAAAACTTTTAACCCTTTCAATGAACATTTAAAATGTATTACCAATGTTTCCATTCACTCAATGTTCATAATCTGAACTTCTCCAGTAACAATTACTATATAAATATCAGTTCAAAAACTGAACAAAGCAGATTTAAATAAGTCCACACCCACTTCATTTTCTTTAGTGTTGTCACAAAATAAGCCTCATGTCTAGTGAAATGGGAGAATTACACTGCATTTGACATACAGAGATTTAACATCTAAAACACATTTAAATGGGGACAAAGAGAAATCAGTGTTGCTATAAAAGCCTATTAATGATCAGCTCATCAGGGATTATTCTCCCAAGATATTTGTCCATATTCCCCAATAGCATTTGTATCAGTTTTACATTCAAAGTTGGTTTCCATAGGCAAACAAAACCAAACCAACACTCACTAGATATATTTTGCTTATCAACTGATACCTATTCCTTATTCACTCAATCTGATACCAGTACACCAAAGCTAGTGAGTTCATTTAATAGCCAACAGTTTGTATATTAAGAGACCACTTGATCAAATAGGTGATTCTTTTTATGGATTCTTCTTATGGATGATTTCTTCTTCAAAGAGAATCCATGAAGAATCAGAAAAGGCCAATTACTAATACGATATCCAAAATAACAAGCTATAAATAAATTTCCACAGAATGATTATATATTCCAAGATTTGTAGTTCACATCTAAGATTACATAATACAAATGCTAATAGATTACCCAAATTCATTCAAGTACTTACTAGCTGATAAAAACAAAAGCAAAAGCAGAAATTAAATAAAAACAGCTGGAAAGTTAAAAAAATTAATCATGTATTTAGTGTCACAAATCTAAGTCAAACAATACTTTCCCAAATCCACCCTTCAATATCTATATTCATGTAAATTCTCTTTCTATGAACATTACAAGTCAAACAACTACAGATTCCTTCCTCTTTGTTGTCTTTCAGAATTTACCCTTAATATTAATAGAATTTGCTGCATTCTTGCCAGGCAAGTACAAGAAACTGGGTTCAATTCCTCAAGACAACATAAACCAGATGTGTTGATGCACGCTTATAATCCCAGCACGTGGGAGCCACCGGTGATTCCAGCACTCAGGAGGTTAAGGTACAAAGATTAAAGTGTTCAAATACAACCTGGGCTACACACTGAATTCAACACCAGCCTAGACTATACAGCGATACTCCTCACACAAATAAACATACATACATAAATAAATAAATACATACATACATATGTACGTACATACATACATAAATACATAAATAAATAAAGTGGACTTACAACTTACTAACGGGACACTAGGAACTGTTTTCTCCCTTCCTTAAATCATCATCCAAATATAACATTTTTATGCATGTAAAGAATTTCTACTAACAATATATGAGCAATAAACAAAACACTGAGTCTCTTGCAGTAGTTATCAATGACTTTCTTCATTCTTCTTTACCAAAAAAAAAAAGACTAAATTATAACCTCGCTAATAAAATAAGCCTGAGTCTATTCTATAGTGATAAATTCCTGGCTTTCATTATCAGGTTATCTATCCTAAGCCAGATACTCTTCTACCTACTTTTCTTTTATAGAAACATCAGAAATATTTAGTTTGCATACAATCTTTAAATATTTTATGTTGTCATATTTTATTTTGGAAGTAACAATGTAATAAATAAAGAAACTGCCATACTGCCATTAACTAAAAACTTTGGTCAATTTTGTAAGCATTCTTCTTGCTTAGCAACAACTCTCGGGAAATTACGTTAAAAACACTGCCACATTCATGTTACTGTGTGTATATGAAAACATTCAAAAAGTACTTTATGGTGGACTGGGAGGTCCAACTCAGAGAGATTAAAAATAGATCTGTTTACCTCAAGGCCACATTTTAACTGGACTAAGTCCTCAACCAATTTTTAACATTTATTTTGAAAAATTACTATTTTTAATAGAATGAAACAGAAAAGTCTCAATAAAATCTTGTCACACCATGTCCACCTATGTTAGGAAGATTTTATAGATAGATAGACAGACAGACAGATAGATAGATAGATAGATAGATAGATAGATATTTCATATATAAAGACATTTTATATATATATGAAAATATATTTATAGGAAATAACTCTAACAGATTAAAAACAAAACTACAGAAAGTTGTAGATTAATCTGCATATACCCAGTAAGAAAAAGAAAAATACAACATGAATAAGAAATCACAAGACAGCATTTTCAAAAAAGGGTTCCAAAGAGAAATAATTAGGGAACTAATTGAAGACTTAATAGTTCTGAATTATCTTTCACAGTGTTAATCATAAGACTTTAAGAGGAAGAACAGTGTAAAGCAAATGCTCAGAAAAAAATGTGGACAAAGAATGAAACATAGCTAATACAAGGAGAAAAAAGCTTGTATTGGTCAAAATATAAATATTTTAAATATTAGTAATAAGATTTTATTCATGTTGTAGAAAACCAGACTTATTTTCACATAAAAACATAAGCAGTGCATATAATTATTATTAAATACACAGCTACGTAGTAAAAGAATTTTACATGAACACAATTAAAATTCTCAAGCAAAATGATTAAAATTTTGCTTAGAAAGTCACTTCCCCCACTTTTCTGTTTGTGTTTCTACCTAATGGAAGGAAGCAATGAAGTACATTTCAAAATATTTCCGTAAGTTGTTAGAATTTTTTCTTTTACTATATAACTAGAAAAATGTTAAACTTACAGGCTAAGTATCTCTTAATCTATTCTTCAGTTACATTTACATAATTTACATAGTGTCATGCACTGCTTGGATAACTTGAATTCAGTACATATTTTCCATTTAGAATAATGCCTCTACTCTACATCATATCTCTCCCCCACAAGTTTCTAAGACCTTGAACACACCAATCTGACACCATAACTAAAAAACAGCAAAAAGAAAACATCATAAGAGCTTCAAAAAATAAATAAATAAAGGGACCTTAAAAAAAGGTAGACTAAAACAAACTGCATGCCTTGGTTTTGGAAGTGACTCAGCTTTTTATATTGCCCAAGTGACTTTAACTTTTAAATTAAAAATAAGACAAAGACAAGCAAATAACTATCAAATAGTGAAACTATCAATCACAAGTGATCAAAACGCAAGTTTAAGTCATTTTAATTTTCCAATTATGCAGTCAAGTAATTTTGAAATACAAAACACTCTATTGCTATCATTGGTACAAAGAAATGTGGGTATTCTGCCACACTACTGGTGAAACAAAAACTAGTTCAATTTTGTGGAGAGAAATTTGGTTAAAAATTCCCTTTAACCAAATACTCCCACCTTAGTATTTTTAAATTTAAAAACCAGACATACAAACATATATAATAAATATCCAGTGAAATAAGACATAAGACACACTAAAGAAGCAGAAAAATAACTGTGATACATTCTTATAATGAATTACAAAGAAGTCAATTAAATTGTCACAGAATATTTAATAATTCTTTTTAATAAATAAGAATACATGAGTAAGGAAACTATAAAATAGTACCCTTTGTTTAAGCAGACACTCTCCAACAAACATTAAATCAATTTATAAAAATCATAACACGGCAATAAAAATTCTTTTGTGCATTTATTATATACTGTTCACTTTACTGGGCACAGATGAATCTAAAGTATTACGTTATTACTAAACAAAATGCCACTGATTATCCCTTTATCAATTAAACTCAAAAATCTTTAAGAATAAACTTTGTCTACATAATGAAGAATACAGTGGTTTGTAATATAGTTCAATGGCAGGAAATGTGCTTACAGGCCTGTGCAAGAAATCTTTGGTCCATTCTAGTAATACCAAAGAAAAAATGTTTTAAAGCATACGAAGTGTCAATATATACACTAACATAGACTACCCAGGCTACTATCTTGTTTTACACATAAAATAAAATGACTAAAATTTACCTGCATTGCACTTTTTCCCAGTTTCACCACCTCAAATAGTGTGACAGGCTCCCCTTCACCATTCTGTTGAGGGTGCCCATTAGCTCTTCCACGTCCTGCTCCTCTAACTCCTGCTTCAATTCTGCTCTTCTCCCCGGGAGACTTTCGAGGCTTCTTATTTGTAGACTGAAGAAAACAAAACAAACAAACAAACAAACAAAAAAAAAACGATAAAGAAGAATTACATTAAATGCTGGCTTACTTCCTGCTTTCTGAAAATAATCTCAAATTCTACTTAATCCTATTTATCACCACTGAACGTAAAAGACAAATATCAAACCAAAAATAATAAAACTTCAACAATTTCTTGCCAGCAAAAAAAATACAATGTGAACAACAAGACAGAAGCTCATATACATAAAGTATGAAATTAAAGCTCAAGAAAGTCATTTAAGTAATCTGTACATTTCCAGGGCTGAACAGTTTATCCATGCTCATTTACAATGTTTCCTTCTTTATACCTTCCTCAATGCTCTCCTACTCCCTACAAGTATACTCAATAAAACAGTCCTGGGAAATGCTACCTCCTCAACTTTTCTCTGAAGTGCTCACGTATCTCTTGGTTATGCCATAACACACAACGAATGTATTTGAAAATACTCAAGGTCCTAGAAATATATCAATAAACAAAATAAGTTAACATTCATTCTTGATGGATCTTACATCTATAATTAACATATCATTCTCTACCGTTTGTCTTCGAATTAATGCTATCCTTCCCCTTATCTATATCTCACACTCAGTGATAAAATTAGGAAAACAGTCTTTTGCCACTGTATCCAGTCTCTTCAATTTTACTCACTCAGATACAATTCCAATTCTTCACCAAACTCACCAATGACAGCAAATCACAAAATGTAACAGATACTTCTTGAAACTCTTGAGGGACAACATTATTTGCTTTCTTTCAGATATTTACTTGCCTACTTGCACTGTATTCTTTATCTATCAGTGTTACCAAAGAGGGGTTTTATTAATTTATTTTCTGAAATGGTCTCAGTCTGTAGTCCAAGCTGGTCCTGCACTTACCATATATTGTGACCAGGTTAGCTTTCAACTGACAATCTTTCTGCCTCAATCTCTCAGTGCTGTGATTTAAGTTGTGCATCATCATGCCTAGCTAAGATGTGGAGTTGGGGGACTGAACCCACGAAAATCACTCTAATCGCTGAGCCACATTCCCTGGCCTCCAGAGATTTTTGCTAAGCATCATGTCTTCTCAATCATTATATTTTGAGTAACTTAATTCCCAGTATAGCAGTGTTTCAATTATCAATTTATCAAATTCAACCTTATTTATTTTGCTTTAAAATACTAGAGCTAAAACCTGTAAACAGTACTCTTCTGCCATCTTTTACAATAATGGACATTATAAATATAGGGCACTAGAGGAACACTACAAAGCATAACTTGAGATTGATTCATACTCCACATGAAATTCACAAGTTTGTGTGTGGATTAATACATAATGAATTAACTGCTTAATCTCTACATGATTTTTATTTTGGGATAACTTTAAGGTTACCAAGAGAACTGTGAGGACAGTATAGGAAATTTCTACACACTTCACACTTAGTTACCCCTTTTATTAACACAATATACTAATATATCATTTATGTAATTACTGTAGTTATTACAATAAACAGATATATGCACTATTTTAAAGTTCACATTCAGATTTTCTTTTCAGCTTAATGACCATTTTCAGTCCAGAAGTCCATCCAGAATACTGCATTACATTCAGTTATCAACACTTGCTCCTAAGCTCCTCTGTAACAGTTTCTCAGATGTTCTTGATTTTTGATGACTTCAGCAATATTGAGAAATAATAACCAGGTATTTTCTGAAATGTTCCTCACTAAAATATATCTGCTCCTTTTGTCATTATTAAAAGAGAATAGCCGGTCTGGAGAGGTAGGTGAAAAAACTCACCTTAGCTGGTGAGTTTCTTCCCTGTAACATGACTTTTCTTCCCTTAGAAGGTCAGTATACACAGACCACATATAAGTTAAACT
This sequence comes from Ctenodactylus gundi, assembly GCA_004027205.1. Classification (NCBI taxonomy): domain Eukaryota; kingdom Metazoa; phylum Chordata; class Mammalia; order Rodentia; family Ctenodactylidae; genus Ctenodactylus; species Ctenodactylus gundi. The sequence goes on from PVKB01000440.1 coordinate 692,368, forward strand.
CTACCTCCTTGAAGGGGACAATATTTATATAAATTATTTGAGATTCTTCCAAATGTGACATTTATATGTATTTAACCCATTTATTTATGTATTCAGCCACTTAAATCGATATGAACTCAACACTTATTACATACTTTGGATAATTCAACATCATTTTATTTTGTTCATACTGTTTCTGCTTTTGCAACTGGGAGTTCTTTAGGTTGGCTCTTGTGTCCATTTTATACATTTCTATCAGTATTTGATCAAAAACAATTTTTCAGCACTTGACTACTTATCAGTACTACAAGTTATTCCAGGCTCACCTTGAATATTCCCTTCCCCAGTCCTAGAATAAACGAACTTTACAAGGACTATTACTTTCTTTCATTAAAGAATCATATCAGAGATGAGCACGTGAACACTATTTTGCTCCCTGCTAACTATGAACTGTCTATGCTCTGGGTCTTCAAGTGACAAAAATAAGAAATATATACCCAATATATTACAGATAACAAAATTCACTCTCAATATTAAAAATGTTAAGTGTTTTAGCAAATACATACTTTTACATATGGATAACTGTGCTATCATAGTGAATAGCTGTATTACTTTAATGGTTGTTATAGTTTTTTTCCAGATAGTCATAAAACAGAATCTTAGAATTTCTAAATATTATACATTAGCATTTATGGAAGTTTGGATCTGGAATGTCCCCCAAAAGTCTCATGTATTTCTTTCATATACGCTCTTTATGGACTCATATGTTGATCGGGGCCTACTCTGGAGGGGTGGATTACAAGCATGTAAATGAACCGAAGGTTATGTAGTGGGGACTAATCACACCTTCCACATCTGGATTCAGGAGGGGCTCATCACTGGGATGAGATCTGGAAGGATATATAAGCTACACTTCCTGCCTTCCTTAGAGGACAAGCCTCAACTTGCCTTGACTTGGCTTCTTGTTTGTAATGTCGAGGAGCTGCCTCCATCTCTGCCTCTGCCATGTACTTCCACTGTTGCCAACCGACCCTGAATGGACTGTCACCTTCTGAAACTGTGAGCTAAGGTAGGATAAACCTTTTCTACCCTAAATTTGTGGATGTCAGGGATTGAGTCACAGCAACAAAACAGTAACTAGAGCAGCATTTTTCACATTAATGCTATGTATTTTTTACCTTTATCTTTCATTGCCTAAATGGGTCATTTTCTTATTCCTGAATAACAGTATTTCATTGTACGATGTACGACATTTTCTCCTTTACCTTATGATAAACATCTTCATCACTGATGTTTAGAAATTATAAATAAAGCTTCCTATAAATATCTACAAACAGGTTTTTGTGTAGACATTATTTTAAAATTATTTCCATATAGACCCAGAAGCATAATTGCTAAATTGTCAGACATTTAGCTTTGTGCAAAACAAATTTAGCTATGATGTTTTGCATTCCGATAGCAAGGAATGATACTTTTTCTTGCTTTACATCCTAGTCAGAAAATAGTGTCAGATTTTTGGGGTTCACCCATTCTAATAGGTATAGATGGTATCTCATTGTTCTCTTCATTTGCAATTCATATATGATATCATCATGTACTTTCAAATAATTACTAATTCCTTACATTAAACTTTTGTTGAAATTACTAGTGAGGATGATCTTCTGACCACACCCAAATGGTCCTACACTGAACTTTTATCATCAAGTATAGTGTTAGGTTTGGAGCTGGAGTGTACCCCCAAAGCCTGATATACCTATGAATATATTCTACTACCTGGAGGTATAGACAGGCTGGAAGAGGCAGGTATTTACGGCTTGAACTGGAGGGGCATGTGCTGGTACCACCTTTCCTCTAAGACTTGAGTTTGTCCTGTCACAGAGTGAGAATTTCTGTCTCTGGAGCTCCAGCTCCTGCTCTGGCCCCAGACCTAGCTCCAGCACTGCCATGTGATTCCACTATATTTCCAGCAGCCCACAGACAAAGAACTTCTGAAACTGAGCTAAAATAAATCTTTCCTAAATTGTGGATATTGGGTATCCTGTCCCAGCAACAAAAATGTAAACAAGACACACAGTAACCATGAACTTCATATAGCAAATACTTCAATAATAATTACATTGATTACATGAAGAAATTATGTTTTAATACAAAATAAAAAACGAATCCAATAAGGAATATTACCAAAATTGTTCATTTCTTGTCACTTTCTATTAAGATATTGTCATGCTATTCTAATATAATAATAGCCCTGCTTAAAACTAAACCTGTCACTCCTATATTTAAAACTTGACCTTCAATGTTTGTCATTAGGATAAATCCAACTCCTTGGCACAAAAAGCAAGGCTATCAATTACTACACATTCAATCAAGTACCTTGCTATATCCCTCCTCACAAGTTACAATTTTGTATACACATCAATTTAACATTGCGTGAAAAATGTTCTTTAATATACAACTTGAAATCCAGTTACGGCCCCTTCTAACAGGTCCTAAACCTATGATGACTTTGTACAGTAAGAGTATCTTCCCAGTACCCTATGTATGAAGAAGGAAGCTGTAAGAATGTTACTTTTTATTACTAGCTAGATAATAAAATAACATCACTCCTATTTGAAAAGGTAATAAAAGTTGTAAAATAAAAATGTGTCTCCCAGCCTTATCCATAAAGCACAACTTATTTTCTTAGGAGGTAACCACTATGAATTTCTTACATGCCTATCAAATTATTTAAACATTCAGAAACATGTATGTGCATATTCATGTATCTATACTTGTTATTTATACAAACTAAGAGATCATTCTATATTCACTATGAATATATTTTGTATTGAGTCTTTACCAGTACCTAGAGAAGGTCTTGTTTCTTTGACAAATATTGTGCTCTTCTGCACAAATATCGACAATTGACCTTGCCATTGATCCATTTATAGCAATTTGTTTCAAATATTTTACTATAAATACGACTGCAACAATCGTTTGTATATGTAAGAATGTGTGACACAAACATACAATGGTAAATATATGAACTGCATAAATTATAATGAACTAAACTCTACAAAGAAGGAGTAAAAATATTCATTAATTCTTACACTTGTGAGCCTTTTAGCATTGGTAACAGATTGAGAAAAGACATTAAAAATCTGATGTGATCTGATTTGTGCAGGGTCTATCTATATCTTCCCTACGTTACCATAAAGACTACTTTTGCACTACATACTCAAAAATGCACTATCATGAAACAGAAAGACAAAAAAAGCTGATGTTCCAAAATCCTGACCTAATAAAAAGAATGAGGAAGGACTTCCAGTCAAGATGGCGGCTGAGTAACAGTGCTGCACAATGTCTCCTTATCAACCCACTTAAAAAGTCAAGAATTTAGGTAGAAAAAGTCTGTTCAGTGTAGCTAGGAAAGAGAGGAGCACCCCCAACAACTGAAAGAAGGCCAGGGTAGGATCAGAAATTCCAAAGGATCACTGAAAGCAGAGAAAAAAAAAATTCCAGCAGCCCAGGAAGCTGCCGCAGCCAGCTACAAACAGCAGGAGCCACAGGCAGCTGGGAACAGAGGAAAGCTCGTGGGGGCCTGAATATGTGATGGAGCTGGGAGATGATGGAGCACCCCAACAACGAACAGGAGGCTGCAGGTGGGTCAGAAATCCTGAAATCACATTGGAAGAGGAGGAAAAAAGGAGCCAACTTGGCTCAGCCCTGAGCTGCCAACATCCACAGACCAGAAAGAGGAAAAGTCCAGAGCCAGAAACAGCCTGAGGTAAGCACAGATCCAGAGAAGTGGGAATTGACAGCAGTTGGCGGCCCCTGCCTCCGAAAACCAACTCACAGGTAGTGTGCACTACAAACTCAATGTCTGCTCCACCTAGAAAAGGCACCGTGATTCCAGATCAGAAACAGGGATGAGCAGCCATCACAGTCAGTGACGAAAGCAGGCGTCACGTTAAAAAGAGGGGGGGAGGGGGAAAAGCCCAAGACTGAACACTTTAGAGTAAAAGAAAGCTCAGAAGAGCACACCAGGGCTTGGGGGTCACCCTCAAACAGTGCCTAGGAAGAAACTGGCACAAGTGGCAGAGAGGAAAAAAGAGAGGGGAAACGTTGCTGATCCCCTGAATGGCTCAGGGCATCGCGGCTCTGAGGGTGGAGAGCCCCGCTCTGGGGGAGGGAAGCCAGGACAGATGGAGAGCTGTGCTGAGTGAACCAGGGGGAACAAGACACCTCAAAAGGGGGATCATCATCCATTTCCTCCGGCACATGCCAGAGGCTTACAGTTCACCACTGTCATGCACGCCAGAGGCATTCAGGACTAGGAAGTCCATGGCGGGTTCATCCTGTGTGCCAGAGGCTGCCAGAGGCTTACAGAGGCTTCTAAGGAATTACATTACCCTGTCAATCCTGAGCCTCAGAGGCTTCCAGAGGCATCTAGGACTGGGAATTTCATCGACCTGTCTATCCGTTGGACCAGACAGAGGATTCAAGAGGCATCTAGGACTGGGCCTTCACCAAACCCTTCTTTCCTGCGCACCACAGACAACCAGGGGTAGCAGAATCATGGGGAAACATGGTAACAAATCTCCTACAAAAAGACCTAACGCCCCAGAAGATGATACCAGGGATACTAAAATTGGAGAATCCAAAGATGAAGATGGCAAAAATGATGGTAATTTCTGGACCTAGATATTCGGTTAATTAAAGCAGGAAATAAAACAGACAGCACGAGAGCTACACCAACACATAGCTAAGCAAAAAGCAAGCCTTGAAAAGCAATTAGAGGAAACCAAAGAAACCAGAAGATAATGAAGGCAATACATGAAATTAGAGAAGAACAAAACAGAGATATAGAAAAATTGAATGCAGATATTCAGGAAGTGAAAAACACACAAGAAGTAAGAAGCAACCACATTAAACATCTTCGGAAAAGAACGCAAATCATTAAAACAGCTGATAGACGATTCAAGGAGAAACAACCTCAGAATTATGGGAGTCCAGGAGAAAACTAAGAACAAAACAAAAGGCTTAATGTTTAATGAAATTATGGAAGAAAATTTCCCAAATCTAAGAACAAAAATGAACATGGAACTATCGTAGGCATATAGAACACCAAACGGCTTTGATCAAAAGAGATCCTCATCAGGACACATCATAATTAAAATTCTAGAAACCCAAAACAAAGAGAAAATACTAAAAGCAGTTAAGAGAAAAGCAGAAGGTGATCTACAAAGTTAAGCCCATCAGGATAACTGCAGCCTTGTCAACCCAGACTCTAAAAGCCAGGAGATCATGGCACAATGTCATCCAAGCATTAAAAGAACATAAATGCCAACCAAGACTGCTATATCCAGCAAAATTATCTTTTAATTTAAAGGAAGAAATTAAAACTTTCCATGATAGAGAAAGCTTAAAAGAAATTTGCAGCCACTGAACCAGAATTGCAGGAATACTTAAAGGAAACTTAGAAAGTGAAAGGGAGGCCAGCATCACCAATGACCCCAGAGGAAACGCGACAACAGCTAGAGGAGAATGAGCTGAGAAAAAAGTATGTTAATAATCAGTGAAATATGAGTAAATAAGCTATGAAAGTTTAAAAAATTGTGAAATAAGTAAATTTGCCTTCATATCTGTCACTTTAAGTATATTTATGTGGTGCAGATTTAACTTTGTTTACTGTAACATTGCAATGTATTTTTAACTTTGCTTTATTGTAGCAATTAACTTATTATTAGGTCACTGATGAAAATTTATCCCAAGAAAACTGACTGATGTAAAGATAATCCTGTGAATGTACAAATATTCTACTTTCCAGTATTCAGCTAAGGCATTTGAAATTTAACTTTTTACCTTCTTTTCCAAATTTACTAGTCTTTTGAATTACATGCTTGTTATCATTTTGTAATGTGAACTGGTGGGTAAGGCCAGGTTTAAGAATAGCAACAAAGAAATAGCAAAATATAGAAGAAAAAAACTTTTGGTAAACATCCCATTAAAGGGATTGGTTGGATTCAGAGAAGAGGCATCAGGATTTAACTACTGCGACCCATTCAAGGAATAGGAAGCTGAGTTAGAGTGGTGACTTAAGTGAAATGATTTAGGTGCGGAAGATTAATATGTTAAATACTGTATGGTTTCTCTGACTTGGAAAACCCAGAACACAAACACAAACATTCTAGAACCACATGAAGTTGATAGCCGAAGTTGGGGGTAGGGTTAGGGAGGGGGTGGGAGGGTAGAAAATGGGAAGGGATTGTAAAGTTGATATTATACATATGTGTATGAAACACCCAAATTCATTCTAAATACTATGCATTATATATGTATATTAATAAAAATAGTGGGGAAAAAAGAAGAACAGAGAAGATCAGAAATAGAGTACAGGAAAACATTAGCTTGTATTTTACAGGCATAATTTTTAGCACTTGACATTTCTTAAGAATAACTGTTATTCTCATCCCATGAGGAAGAGATTTAAAAGAATTAAAAGGGCTAACCAAATAGTTTAATAGCACAATGCTTGTCTCTGATGTGCAAGGTTCTCAGTTGTACTCCCAGTACCAGCAATAAAAAAATAAAATAAAATAAAATAAATTTCTGCAATACACGTAGATCAGTTGTAGAAACAGTATTATGCATTTGGGAAGCAGAGTTCAATCCAAAGCACTTCTCCACAAAAAATATTAAAAATGAGACAATTATTTCAAAAGTCAATAAAGTGTACATAATCATCAATAATTTTTCATTTGCCAGATTTTTCTCATTATAGTTTTTTGGCCTTAAAGTTTAAACTATCTGCACAGGGAGTTCTATTTCTGAACAAGAAGCCATGAAGTTTAGACTATTTTTGAACAAGAATTTCATAATACTCTCAAATGAAAGAAATGAGTAGTGTCCCAAGTCAAATTTCCTTGCTTGGCCCAGATCTGATTTGCCACCTAAAGCAATAAGTCCCTCCTCTTAACTTGCCATGTCTTACTCACTAAGCCAGTAACTCAAGTTCTCTGCAGGCCTGGCTTACTCTCAATACTTAAATCTAGGAAAATCTATCTTTGAATCACACAGGCTGTCAGGCTGCTCACATGCTACCTCACTTCAAGCTAACACATTCAGCTTAGCTTATTAAGATTTTTAAATGATCCTACTTAAAGAAGTTTCCTAATGGAACATGAACAACTCAATTACTTTTCCCCAATCAGCACAGGAAATTACTCTTCCATTAGTAAAGTGATATTCTATGTCAACTTTGTGTACATGTCTATTTTCTGTCTTTTCTCAGTGTCATTTATTCTACACTTTGCAATTCATTTTTAAGACCTGTCCGGGCCCGCCGGACAGTTCAACGAGGACCTGCAGGGGAGTGGGGGGGGGGGGGGGGGGGGGGGGGGGGGGGGGGGGGGGGGGGGGGGGGGGGGGGGTGAGGATGAGAAGGGACAAGAGACACGAAGGAGGGAGACAACAAAATAGGCTTTCTGATCAAGTCTCAAAGTTTATTATTTCTGACAGGCTTATATAGGATCAAAAGAAACAGTGTAATTTTCCATGGCACCTGTTTGCATGATCAATCAATCCGCCCCAAAACCTCAGGCATTTGTTATTGATAAAAGAAGGAAGTAAGTTACAGAAAAACAGGCTACAAAAAAGCAGACTTTCTGTCCTAACAGTTCTTTCTGCCACCAACAGTTCTTTAGTGTAAGCATGCAAGAGGTCAAAGCATTGTTTCATTCAAAAAGCCTAGCATAGCTCGTTGGGCCAGGGGCCAGTAGCAGGCCTTAAAGATTTTGTGTGTGTGTTCAGAAATTCTTGCCCTTGGTGGCTTCCCACAAAGACCCAGTGGTAATTAAACTACAAAATGAATGAAATCTAAACTATTGGGGCTGGAGAAATGACTCAGGGGTGAAAGCATTAGCAAACACTAAGACAGAAGCTAACTAACTACCTGAGTTCCATTCCCTAGCATCACATAAGATGGGCAAGGTGGCACATGCCTGTAATCTCAGCACTCAGACAGAAAGATAGCCTGAGTCCAAGGCCAGCCTAGGCTCCATAGTGAGTTTGGGACCAGCCTAGGCTGCAGAGCTAGACCCTGCCTCAAATTGGTAAACAATTCAGGAAGAAATAAAAACAAATAGAAGATCATTAGACTATTCTAATTTAATTATCAAAAAGGCTATCAGGATAAAAATCAGACCAGATGAATGAGAAGCTAATACACTGGTTCGTATCTGGCTGAATGTTGGACTAAAAAGAAAATCAGATAAAGGCACAGAATCAAGTGGCAGATGTTTAAGTATTAATTAGCTAAGGGTATTTTATCAGTATTAAATTTTCAGATCTCCACAATTATGTAATACATAAGTTTCCTCCAAAAATACATTTAAATATGTAGGAAGAATGGAATGTGATCTCTGAAACCTGTTTCAAATGGCTCAGAGAGACGGAGACCCCTCCACCTCATACTATACAAAAAAATACATTAAAGATGAATATAGACTGACATGTACGAACAAAAACACAGGAAAATATGTAGTAACTCTGAGTTCTCAAACATTATCTCAAAGAGAATACAAAAAATATAACTTAAAACAGAAAAAAGTCAAATTACATTTGAAATAGGAAAATTGTACACTTCAATACATAAAAGCAATTACTCCCATATCACCATTTTCAACTATCATTGAATTAAAGCGGAATCTTACTATGTATCAGCTAACATATATGTGTATGGCTCTATCTCTGGATTCTATTCTATCCTATAGATTGATTTGTCATTGTGTCCATCCCAACTTGCCTCCATTAACAAAACTTTTCAATAAGATCCAAAATCCAGTAGCGAAAATCCTTAAGCCCTTCACATTCGTAGTTTTGTCTCTTTCAGAGAATTTGATTTGTGTATTTTAATTTTTAAAACACATTGCTGTTATTGAGTTAGAATCTAAATATAGGGTTTGCAGAATTTGAAAAAATTGACAACTTAAAAATGGCAATAAACTTGTGAGAAGATATTCAAAATCATTGGAGAAATAAAACAAAGTAACAAACTAAGATACACTTATCCAAAAGACTAAAGCAAAAATGACAAAATCAAGTCCTGGTAGAATATAAAATAAATGGACTCTACATTGTTGTGAGATTCCTATCAATATAATTATTTTTTTAATATATTTAACTGCACCCACTTAATTTACACATCCACATACATACAACTATTAATTATTAATTCTACTCCTGTGTATACACCCAAAAGAAATGCACACTTGTATCTGCAAAAAACAGTTGTATAGGTCTGGAGTAAAAGTACAGTAGTTAGAGCACTTGACTAGCAAGCACAAGTCCACGGGTTGGATTTCCTAGCAGCACATGAGCAGGTCATGGTAAGTGCAGTCCTGTGACCTGAGCTCTTGGGAGGGTGAGGTAGAAAGCCTGCCGTAAGTTCAAAGCCAGCTTGGGCTGCACAGTGAGTTTAGCACCAGCCTGCACTATAGAGTGAGACCTTGTATCCAAGAAAAAAAAAGACTTGTATGACGAAGTAAGCAGTATCTTTATGCATGATAACTAAAATCTAGAAAAAATGATCATAAAGAATACCATCATTAAGTAACTAGAAGCATATTTATATAATGAAATATTAAGCAGCATTTCACAATAATCATGCAAATAATGTAACTTTTTGTATGTAAATTCTTGTACAAATGAAAGAAATTAGACAAAAATTTCACTTGCAAAAAGTTCAATAGCACTTAGAACTAATCTTTGACAAGTTAATATACCAGGTACTCTTTAAAAACGAAAAACACTGAAAAGGGGCACCGGAAAACCTTCGTGGAACACTGACAATGTCCAGTCAATCCTTAGTATCACTAGAATATTTTAGTATCTGCAGATGTTCAAATCCATTATAAGGTAATATTTGTATATAGTATGCACATTTTCCTGTATACTTTAAATCATCTCTATATTATATAACACCTAAAATGCTTCATAAGTAAAATTTTTGTATTTTTTTCAAATACTTTGAATCCAGACATTCAAGTTCTTATGCAAAATTCACGCATACAGAAGACTAACTGTACATCCTAGTCTTCATTATGGCTACATGAATATATAACACAAACAAAAAGTTCCAGAGCTGTATGCACATTAAAAATTGGTATACCTTATGTAAGTATACCAACACAATAAAAGCCTATATTCATTAAAAAGAATAAACCTACATGTATGTTAAGAAAATTTTCAATAATATTAGTTAAGTTTGTAGTTCATGTTTCATTAATTTATTCAGCAAATGCTTAAAATATAGGGAAAAGATTAAGAGCACAGAGCCCAAAAGGAAAATCTCATGTTGGATTGTGACTCCACTGCCTCCTATGTGAGACTAGTCAAGTAACCGAATTCTTTTAGGCCTTAGTTTCCTTATCTGTTTTATGGGAAATATGTATCTCTTCAGAAGATTACTGCACAAATTACATAGTTCTTGCCATACAATTTATGGTAAGAAGTGATGATTATTAGATATTATTAATGTATAGTGATCTATGTCTAAGCACTGGAAGAAGAGTACAAAACTAAAAATAAATAGTACTAGCCATCTTCAACTTTTTATTCCAATAAAAGGCAAACTACTTTGGATAGGCTGCTGGTTCAGTCTTCACATGAAATATATGCTGACTAGAAGAGCTCCTCAACTTGGAAGATTTCAGAGGTGTAATTCATTCCAATGTACATAAAAAAGGAATGGATTAAGACATTTTTATCAAACAATTATCTTGTTTTAGTTACTCTGAAGGGCTAAAGGTGTAGCTCAGGGTTAAAGAACTTGCCTGCAACTTGGGTGCGATTTGCCAGCACCACATAAAAATTAGCTGAGAATTGTGGTAGTGGTACATGCTTGTAATCCCCGTACTGGGGAGGCTGAGGCAAGACGACTGCTGTGTGTCCTATGCCAACATAATCTTACACTTTGAGTTCAAGACTGGCCATGACTACAAAGGGAGTTCCTGTCTCATTAAACAAACATACATACGTTTTATTATGAAATAAATTTAGACCTATACAACAGACGCAAAACTAATATAAGAACTGCTATTATACACCCTTCACTCACATTCCAAGTGCTCAACATTTTACCATATTTGATCCTCCCTCCGTTGCTGCCACCCCATTTATGCACACAAATTATTTTCAGAAACATTTAAGAGTACGATACTGATATAGTCTCGCCAAAAAGACACTCTTCTATATAATCAGAGCACAACCCTCAAATTAACAATAACTCAGTTCTTCCACATAATCCACAGATAGGGAAATTTCAACATTTACCACAATGTCTTTTACAGCCAAATCATCTAAACTAAGAACATATATATTATTGTTGTTTGGATCGGAATGGCCTCCAGAGGTATCATGTACCTATGAATACTGTGCACAGCTGGGAGGTGGACCCTGGCTGGAAGACGCTTGACTTGCAAAGGCCTGTTCTGTTTTTTCTATTCCTCCCAATCTAGCCTGTTCTGCCATGGTGCTATGAGAATCTCTGCCTCTGGAGCTCCACTACTGACTCTGGAACTAGCTCTAGCTGCAGCCCCACCATGTAATTCCACCATTTTCCAGCCGCCTACTGTGAAGGGACTGAGATCTTGTGAACTATGAGCTAAAATTAAACTCTTCTCCCCTAATTCGTGCATGTTGGAAATTGAGTCACAGTAACAAAAAAATAACTAAGACACATATTTACTTGTCTTTTTCTTTACTTTCCATCAATCTGGAGCAACCTTCAATCTTTTGAAGTCTTGATCTTGGTATTTTTAAAAAGAATTATGGCCAGATATGTTGTGAACTAGTTGTCAATTTAGTTTTATCTGAATTCCTTCAATATTAATTTGGGTTACATATTTGAAGTATCACCAGAGAAACAACAGTGTGATGATCTTTGTGGAAACTATATAAGGTCACAATATCAGTTACCATCACTGGTAATTTTAAAATTTAGAAAGTTTTTAAAACTAGTGTCTGCCGGGTTTCTCCAATGTACAGTTACTCTGTCATTTCATAACTCAAATATTGTTTTATACCACATAACAACTAAGAATGTGCAGGTGATTCCTCCTTAAACTTTCACTCATTTATTTTAGCATAAAGTTGGTAATACTTTCCTAGATCAACTATTATAATGAATGTAAGAATTTTCCCTAACTCCATTGATTTTCCACCTTTATCAGTTGGCACTGCCTGCCTGTGTGTGTGTGTGTGTGTGTGTGTGTGTGTGTGTGTGTGTGTGTGTGTGTTTGTGTATGTGTATATGTAAATGTGTGTGTGTGTGTGTGTGCTATTCACATACCTATGTCAATAACAACTTAGAATTATTTTATTCAAAGGGCTACAGATTGCTATTATTATTACTGATTTTAATTCTCAATTTTCCCCCAGAGTCCTAGTCAAGCTACTTTCCATGTTCCCTCTTTTACGCTCTCATTCTTTGAGCACATCTTTAATTTCTATGAAGTGGAAGATGTCTCAAACTCATCTTAAAACATTCCTTGGACAAATCTTAAGCCATTTCTCTAAGAAGTCCTGGGTGCTTTTAGTTACAAATATAACTCAGAAACCAAGAATGTAGAGTGCCTAAGTATGCTTACTGCAACTAAGGTGTTCAGAGTTTCTAGGCATATTTCATTTTGCTTCTATCCACTCATTCATTGTTAATGCCAATTCCAATTCAATACTGAATTCACTGTAGTCTTTTAAGATTTGAATCTCCTCTCCAACAGTGAAAATCTTAGCTCCCATTATCTTCAATATATTTGTTTTTGAATTTATTTTTGGCTGAAACCATTTGTCTAATTTCTTTACCTCAATGGTCAGCCTTTCACTATGCAGCCAACCATGCTATCAACTTCATGTTCATACACATTTTATTATGAAGTTATGATTAATACACATTTCCATAATGCATATATTGTGCTTCGATCATATTCACCCTCCAGATTACCTTTTAACTTCTGTTTTCTTCACCCTGCCACTCACTGCCCTTCTTCACTAGCAGTCCTTCTGCTACTTTACTTTCTTTCTCAAAATTCTAGAATCCACATAAGAAAAAAAGACATGACACTTTTTTTTGTATCTGACATACTTTTTGCTTAAACCAATACATTTCATTCCCATTTGTTCTTCTAAATAGTACTTCACTGTGTTTACATATATCAAATTATCTATTCATCTGTAAGTGGCACCGGGGCAGATTCTGACTTGACTGTTAAATAGTGTCACAACAAACATGAGTAGGCAAGTCAACTTTATTTCCTTTGGGTATATATCCAAGATTTTTTGAGGGACCTGCAATCCCCATACTGTCTCCCACAGTGGCTGTGCTAATTTACATTTCCACCCACCAGTGTACCTGGGTTCCATTACACAGCTCTGCCAGCACTTTTTCCTCATATTTGTTTACTGCTTTTGTAACAGCAATTCACATTGAGTTCAGATGGGATCTAAATGAATTTCTAATTTGCATTTTCTGATTGCTAAGATGCTGAGCATTTTTCAAATATTTTTGGCATTTCTACTTCTTTAGAGAATCTGTTCAAATTTGTAACATATTTATTGACTAGATTACCTGTTTTGTGTTCATAAATTCTATATTGACTCATTCTAAAGAGTCCCCTAAGACATGAAGGGCTAGAAATGATTGTCTTCCATTCTAAAGGCTGTCTTGTAGTTTTACTGATTATTTCCTCTGCAATGCAGTTTTTTTGTGATATAATCCTATTCGTCAATTTTTCTTTCTGAGTTTTGGGAGTCCTAATCAGAAAATCACTGCCTATTATGTTGCTATCTTGACGTGTTTCTCCTATGACTTTTCTTATGGTTTCCAGATTTGCAGTATTAATTACATCTTTGATCTATTTTGAGTTGATCATTTGTGCACAGTGAAAGCAGTGATCTACTTTTAATCTTCTATTCCATTTCTTTAGCACCATTTGCTGCAAAGTCTGGCTGATTTGAAATGTACTTTTATAGCACCTTTATTGAAAATAAGTTTGTTATTTATGTGTGAGAGTATTTTGCCTGTAAAGTACATTTATTCTATAATGTCATTTAATCTGATGTTTCTGTTTTGATTTTTTTCCTGAATGGTCTATCTATCTCTTGGTAAGAGAGTTGGGTTTGGTTTTTGTTTGTTTGTGAGCAGCACGGTCTCGCTCTGTAACCCAGTCTTGCCTTGAAATCACTATATAACACATGTAACCTTGGATATACTGAGGAGAGAGAAGTATAGGTGCACATGATTATTAACCTGAAGCCTATCATACCATTTTCCCCCTAGAGATTAATAAAACTGTATGCTCTAACATCTGATGCACATATAATTGTTACATGTTCTTGATAAATTAATCTTTTTATCAATATATAGATCTTCGTTGTCACTTCTTTCCAAACGGTGCTTAAAATGTTTCTTGTAGGAAATGAATACAGCTACTCCTACGTGCTATAAGATTTCACTTGTGTGAACCATTTTCAATTATTTCAATATCAGTCTGCGTATGCCTCTGACAAGGCAAATTTGCTACAGGGAGGAAATTGCTGGATTATATATTGTAATAAATTAGCCAGTCTGCATAACTAAATTGGAAAAATTAACACTACTTACATTCAAGGTGTTTTTTTTTTAAGGTGTGTTACTACTTCCTATCACTTTGTTGTCTTGCTTCAGGTTATTTTTAATTATCTTCAAATATTATTTTTATTTCTCTTAGAGTTTAGATGGTTCAACAAATCAAGCATACTTTCTACCTCTCATTTCCAACAATCTTCAACAAATAGCTTTGAAATGAAGATTTAATCTTCTCTTAATGAAAACTGTATCTAGACTTGAAAGTGTAAGGCCCTGAGCTTGATTCCCCAGCACCACATACAGGCCAGGCACAGTGTTATATGCCTATAATCACACAATTTGGGGGACGGAGGCAGGAGGACCGCCATGAATCCAAGGCTACCCTGGCCCACAAAGTGAGTTTGGGAGCACCCTGGACTACGGAGTGAAACGCTATCTCAAAAAAGGAAAAAAAAAAAAGCATCTAAAAGACTAGTATCAAAAGAAGAGTGGAAAAATTTGAGTGTTTACATGTTGTGAACTTTAATAATTTAAAGGATTCTGTAAAAGACAAGTGAATATTTTCCCTACTATGCAGAAATGGGCAAGGAAAAAAGATGGTATAAAAGCAGAAGGGAACTCATTAGGCAAGAGGAATTGGATGGCAGAAAGGATGGAAAGCAAGAAATAGTAAATTGGTACAACCATTATGGAGGACAGTATGAGAATTTCTCAAAAGGCTGAAAATAAATATTCCCTTTGATCCAGTGACATCTCTGCTAAGAATCTTTCCAAAAGACTTAATAGCATCATGTAACAGAGATACACATATACCCATGTTCACAGTAGCACAACTAACAATAGCTAAAATGTGGAAGACACCAAAATACCCAGCAAAACACCAACTGGCATATGTACATAGTGGAGTACTAGACTTTCAAGTACTGCACTTTCAGGTCTAGATAGTATAAATATAAACTGGTTTGAAGCTTTTGTAAGTAAATAGATGCAACTTGACAGTATCATGCTCAGTGAAGTAAGTCAGAGGCAGAAAGTTAAGTATCGAATGGTTTCTCTAGTATGAAACGTCTAGAATACAGTCACACCACAGAACTAAATTGGGGGTGGGGGGCAGTGGGAACTAGTGGGAAAAGACAGAATGTAGTAGAGTCAAAAACGAAGAGAACGGTTTGTAATTTTGAAGCGATACATATATATGTGTGTGTGTGTGTGTGTGTGTGTGTGTGTGTGTGTGTGTGTGTGTATCGCTTCAAAATATATATATGAACAAAATACTCAAGTTCACTGTAAACATTATGTATCACATATGTACATACTAACAAAACAGAAAAAAATGGAAATAGAGGGGACAGATATGATCAAAGATATGACCTGCATACATGTGAAATGACAAAATGAAATCTAATTATTAAAAAACAGGTTTCCTCATTCACTAAATACAACTTACTATTTATTCATTTCTCATAAAATTATCAAATTTCAAGGCATGCAAAAATCTTGATCTTCCCAGGTTACAGCTAACATGGATTTCAAAGAACTTATATATTTTATTATTTTTTCAACACTAGTAAAATTATGTCAATCGGTGATGAAAAAGAAATGCTTAGTATTTATCTCATGGACAATAAACAAATCTGGTTAAAACATTAATATATTTCATGAAAACGCATTACATGTTCTTAGTAACAAAGCTTAACAACCTTCAAAATATCTTTGTGAAACTTAAGCAACTTAATTTCAGATTCTAAAGCAATCATGGTAAAAATGGTTTACTCTATCACTTAATATTTTGAGTAACAATAGAGAAATTTCAAAAAAATTATGCCATCCCAAAAGCCCTAGATAGCTTAAGTCATTTTATGAATGTGCAAAAACTGCTCCAGAAGCATTAAGGGGGAAAAAAACCCCACAAACTCTTTACATACTTATAACTGAAAGATACTCATATACATATAAAGGAAACTTAAATAGGTAACCATATAAACAAAAAGATATAAAGCTCAGTAGTATATAAAACTAACTTTCATGAAGTTTGGTTTAAGGTAAGTACTTATAACAAAGAAAAGATTATTTCTAGAACTGGCACCAAAAAATTTCAAAGAATGAGGACTAAGAAAGGATTTATATGACTCACAAAACTGTTAAGATTAGTATTATTGGGATGAGCAATTAAAGATTTTCAACACAAGAAAAAAAACATGAAAATGTATAAGTGAGAAAGCAAAAGTCATACACAGGAGCACAAGATACCTTTATGTAAAAAAGAAACAAACAGATCAACCTGATGCATTGCAAAGAATGAAATAAAAAAGAAGACCAAACACAGAAAAAAACAAGTGTAGACTCTTAACAAATTAAGCATAAACATAGAAATTTAAACTGTAAAATGAGGCAATGAAAAAGTGAGACAGATGGAAGACAACTGTGTGATTAAAAGAAAAACAATGTAAGTCTCAAATTTCACTGGATGAAAGATGACTTAGTAAATTTCAGGAATCAAAACCTAGAACAATAACTCAAGTTTTAAATGTGTGCTCCAGACACACCTATTTAGCATTTAACAAAATAAAGAACCTAAAAAGTCATAAGGAGAAATGCAAAAGGAAATTTTTTGAAAAGTCAGTAAAGACGATTTCGAAAACACAAGCAGACAGATACAAGTTCAACAGAAAAAAATGTTTAGAAGTGATTATGAAAGTACAAAAATAGAACCTAAAGAACACATTTTCTTGAGCGTTTTTTCTTAGAAAAAAATATAAAAACAAAGACGGGAAATGATAAATGAAATAGTAAAAGAAAAATTAAGAGCACATTAGGAAGCACTGACATACTCACCACTTAAATCATTAACAAGATTTAAAAAACAATATAAGCAAAAAATGGTATTCTGCCTTGGATCAGGAATGTTCCCCAAAAGCCTCATGCATTTGTATATTATGGTTTATCTACAAAACCATATAGTATCAGGAGATGGGCCCTGGTCTGAAGGGGTGGCTTATAGTTGTGTGGTGGAACACAAGTATGTGAAACATTACAGACCACAGGTGTGCGGACTGGATTAGAGCCATATGGTGAGAGCTTAAACTTGGAAGGGGCGGAACACAGACTAGACCAAGAAGGGGTGGATCACTGGGATGAGACCTGCAAGGTTATACACTGCTTCCTTTCTTTCTTCCCAAACTTGGCTTCTTGTTTGCATTGTCATGAAAAGCTGCCTGCAACTCTGCATCTGCCATGTGCTTCTACTGTTGCCAGCTGTCCATGAATGAACTGAGACCTACTGAGACCTTCTGAAACTGTGAACTAAAATAAACCTTTCCTCCTCTAACTTGTGTATGTAAGGTATTTGAGTCACAGCAGCAAGAAAGTAACTAAGACAATGGGCAATGTCATGCATTTTACTTTATAGATGGCAAACAATACACATCAAAATCTTTTAGGGAGAAAGAGAATAGTTTTTTTTGTTTTGTTTTACTACTAGTGATGAAACTCACAGGTGTTCTGCCACAGTGATATAACCAGCACCTTTTATTATTTTGACACAGATCTCAATAACTAGCTCAAGCAAGACTTGAAAATAAGATGGCAGCCATAAATAGGCTGCACAGTGTCTCCTCATGAACCCACTTAAAAAGGTGAAAATACAATCAAAAATCATCTGTTCAAAACAGCTAGGACAGGGAGGCCACAGCAAGGTCAGAAACCCTGGAAACACATGGAAAGCTGAGGTAAACAGCAGCCCAGGAAGCAGTCCCAGCCCAAATGCAAACAGCTTGGGAGCCACCTGCAGTTCAGAAAGACCTAAAACTTATCTGCTTTTGTGACATTACATCCTAAGAGAGGAAGAGGCAGACAATGAGTTAAACCTACACTAACTGGCCCCCATTAAGCATGCCTATCCTATACAAGCATTAGGATTTACGTTCCTAATCTGTAGTGACTTTCTTCTCACTATTATTCCCTAAACAATACAACTATATGTATCATGGGTACTGTATTAAGTATTTCAAACCAACCTACAGCTATATTAAAGTATAAGAATGAATGTAGTTTATATGCAAACATTATGACTTTTATATATGATAGGCAAGAGTTTAGTAAGACTATAGAGTAAGGCATTCGGTGGACCCTTCCATCCCTAGAAGGTGTTTCACAGCTGAAGTTGTTTCTCAACATGCGATTAACATGTTGCAGTTTTCAGCAGTGAAACAGGACTTGTTATCTCCTTCACCCTGCAATTAAGCTCAGATTTTTCTAGTTTCCCTGAAATATGAAGTAGCAATCACTGAAAGGGATATCATTGCTCCAGCGCTCCTTTGTTCTGAATCTATCAATACAGGGAAACCCGAGATCCTAGAGGAAGGATATTATTATTATTACTATTATTATTAATCATGGAAGAAGACCCTGTAGACCCAGGAACGTTCCATCTATTCTTGTGGGGATAATGGGATTTCACCAATACAGAAGAATTGAGGATCAAGAAGTCTGATGTACAAGAGATGTCCTGGAACCAATCATCCACAAATACATAGTCACAAGTGTACTAAATTAGATGGCAACAGGTGCTAAGAAAAGAGAAAGAAAAACAAGCACAGTACTGAAAATGGAACTACTAATTAAATCACATTGGATAGGAGTGGGGATTTGTAACGGTAAATACATCTTTATCCTCAATTTTTAAAAATAGCATTTGAGCAACAACTGAAGAAACAGGAAAGCTATAATGTATGTGAGAATGCAGGGAAGGATCCAGATGACACTTTCAGACAGGCAGCTGAGAAAAGGAACAAACTTGAGAGAGCTGAACAAAAATGTATGCATCATGATGGCCTCAACTAGTTTTGACCTTTAAAAAAATAAAAAAATTCAGACAAATTAAAAAGAATGTTAACAGTCTGAATATACTCAGTTATTAAAATATAAGATGAATGTTTAAGTAGTAAAATTCTATTATAGTAGAAGACACAGTGTCATTAATCCCTCTGAAAGTACTAGACCCTCCTTGGAATACCTACTTGATTCCTCTGACCACACTGACATGATACTGGTAACTAAAACCAGGACCATTACAATGACTTACAGGCCCATCTCATTTTTATGTTTAGTTTGAGACAAGGTCTTGCTACTTTGCCCATGCTGGCTGTGAACTTGTGATTTTACTGCTGAGCCTTCCAGAGCACTGAGATTGAAGGCCTCTACCACCAGGATTTGCTCCCATAACTTTATGAAACAGTTCAAGAATTCTTCTTTCTTGTCTTCAAAAGATATGGTCAAAAACACAGTGAGACGCCCAGAGTCCTTCTCAGGCCTGGATCCTCAAACAGACCTTCTCCAGCCTCCACAAACCCACCCAGAAGCCATCTCAGGCCTACAGGTTTCCAACTCTGCACCAGAATCACAGGGCCCCAGGCCCAGATTGATCTACTGGGCACCCTGCAGAATCTCACCTTGAAGGCCTAACTAGGCAGGCCCATCCATCTAGACTCCTGCAGGACTAACTGGAAACAATACCAGGTCAAAGAGAAAATCCCTAGGATCAGTAGCTTATTAGAACTTAACCAGACTGTGACACCCAGCACCTTAAGATGTTTACATTCAATTAATACATGGGATTACCTACTTTTTTTATTTTGATAGTCTGTGTTTCAATTTATGTTCTGTCAGGGTTTGGTGTTGCTGTTGTAGTTGTTGTTTTGTTCCAGTGTTTATTTCTCTTTGGTTTAAGTTCTTTTCCTGAAATTGACCAAATTTCTGTAATTTTTTCTTCTCTACTTTTTTGTATACTGTTTGTTTTCTTTTCCTCCTAGTGTTCACATCTCCTATCCTTCCCTTTTTTACCACCTCTCTTTATCTGTGAGTTCCTGAATCTCTCCTCTCTTGATTAAGTAGTACCTATACATAGTATCATACATATTTCTACAGATCTGGAAGTAATACTCTCCTCTCCCCTTCACTCACAGCTCTCACTGACTCATCTGAATCGTGCTTAAAGTACTCTTTTCTATCTGTTGCTCTCTGGCTAGGGAAGGAACACTGACAATTAGGGAAGGATCACTGTCACTAGAATATTTCTCTGCTTTCTGTTGTACACCTAAACCTTCTTCATTGTCTGGGTTATATCACTGGTATCATTAGTACATTTTCATGAGTCAATAATAGGTTAAGTTAAATATATAGTGAGGGTATATTACACCTACTAAAGTTGTGGGTAGACTGGTTACAACATTAATTTAGCTTCTAGGATATACCAGTGAGTTGTTAATATTGGATAGTAGTGTAAATGTAAACCTTTATTCAAAGTTTGGATATTAATATTACTAAAGACCTCCGTGTCCAAGATACATTAACAAGCATCCTGGCTATGGATCATTTATAGTTCTGTATTTTGTTTCTTCTGCAAAAAAGAGTGGAGGAGATTAAGGTCTCAACAGAAGGCTTGACACTGAGAATGCCTTTAAAATTAATAGCTAAGTAAGTTAAAAACCAATACTGAAACTAAAAACAAACTGCAGAAAACACTTAAGGCAAATCCAATAAACAAATCTCTGGAATAGAGAATGTCCTTCAACAATATGTGAGCTTCAACTCATTGCAACAGAACCATGGGAAAACGAGACACTCAGACACTGACAAAAAGGCCTAACACTCCAGAAACTGATACAAGGGATCTTGAAATAACAGAACCAACAAATAGCAAAGGCAATAAAGATGATGATTTCTGGGCCCAGAAGGTCACACAGGACATAGAAAAGATGTATAGAGAGCACAAAGCCAATATACAAGTAGAAAAAAATCACTGCTAAGAAGTTCAAGGAACTTAAAAATGAAACAAACAGATAATGAAGACAGTTCAAGTAATTAGGGAGAAATTCCACAGATATATAGAAACAAGGAAAGCTGAACTCCAAGAAATGCACTATGCCAGATCCATAGGTCAACTAGACAGAAAATCCATGAAGAAATACGACAGTTACACAACACTGTAGAAAACTTAAGAGTTAACAGACACTTAGTGTTCCGCCCAACATCAGAACCCACTTTACCAAAAAAGGGACATTTTGTATAACTGACCAGAATGTAAGCCATAAAACATGCCTAAATAAGTACAAAGGAAATGAAATAATTCCTTGTTTGCTCTCAGATTACAGTGCAATAAAACTGAAAGTCAACAAAAAGAAACAACAGAAAATATACAAATATGTGGACACTCAATAACTTACTAGTGAACAATGGGTCTCAGAAGAAATAAGAAATCACTAAATATTTGGAGTTGAATAACTGAGAAAGAACATCATATCAGAACCTGAAAGTGGTCCTAGGAGGAAAATTCATACCCATAAAGGCACCCATCAAAAGTACAGATTATGCACCTCAAGGTTCAAGAGAAATAATAAAAATTAAATCAAAATGTAGTAGAACAGGGGCTGGAGGAATGGCTCAATGGTTAAAGCTCTTGCAAGTGCTAGGTCATGTGTTAAGTACCCCAAGTTTGATTTCCCAGTACCACACAAGCTGGGCATGGGGACACATGCCTGTAATCCCAGTACTCGGTATGGTAAAACAGGTGGGTTGCCCTGAGTTCAAGGCCAGCTTGGGCTTCATAGTGAGTTCAAGATCAGACTGGGCTACAGAGTGAGAGTCTGCCACCAAAAACAAAAACAAAATACAATAGAAATTAATAAAACTTGAAACTATACATAAAAAATACAAAAAATCAAAAAATCAAAGGGCTGGATCTTTGAAAGAATAAACAAGATTGAAAAACATTTATCCAAACTAACCAAAGGGGAAAAAAAACACATATCAATGCAATTAGAAATTGAAAGGTTATGAAACTGCAATGGACACTGTTGAAATTCAGAAAACTGTCAAGAACTGTTTTGAACACATACTTTCCAAAAAATTAGATTACTGAGGAGAAATGGGTGACTTTCTAGATACATACAATATATTAAAATTAAGCCCAAAAGACATAAAAACCTTGAATACACCAATTATACAAACAGAAATTGAAGCAATTAATAAAGTTTCTAGCCATAAAGAAAAGCCCAGGAATAGATAAATATATAGGAGAATTTTTTTCAATACTTCAGGGAAAAGCTAACTCCAACACTTTCAACCAGTTCCACGAATTTGAAAACTATTAAATTGAATTTGAACAAACCTGAGAGACTTAACCAAAAGGGAATATTATACACCAATCTCCTCAATGAATATTAAGATGCAAAAATTCTCAAAAAGATTCTGGCAAACAGAATCCAGCAAGTAATCAGAAAGATCACACACCATGATCAAGCAGTCTTCATTCCTGGGACATAAGGTTGGCTCAACACACATAAATCATTCAATGTAATATATCACAACAATAAAAGCAAGAACAAAAACCACATGATTATCTCAAATGATGCAGAAAAGGCCTTCAAAAAATCCAATATCCATTCATGAGAAAAAATAAGTACAGAAAGGCTTTACTTCAAACTGATAGAAGCCATACATGCAAACCTACTGCAACTATCATAGTAAATGGGGAGACATTGAAAGCATTCCCCCTTAAATCACGAACACAACAAGGCTGTCCACTTTCACCACTACTATTCAACAGCCCTCTAAACCTTCGTCATAGCAGTCAGGCCAGGAAGTGAAATAAAAGAAACAATCATCAGAAGGAGGAAATTAAACTATCCTTATTTGCAGATGATATAACTATCTACACAGAGAACCCCCAAAACTCCACCATGAAAATCTTAGAAATAATCAATAAATTCAACCAAACTGCAAGTTTAAAAATCAATAGCATTCCTCTACACTAAAAATGAACATACTGTGAAAGAACTCAGAAGAGTAATTCCATTCTCAATAGCCCATCAAAAAATTAAATACCTAGGAATATATTTATCCAAGGAAATGAAGGAGCCATACAAAGAAAACTATAGACAATGAAGAAAATGAAGAACACATCAGAAAATAGAAAGACAACCCCTGCTCTTGGACAGGCAGAATTAATATAGTCAAAATGACAATAGTGCTCAAACTGATACACAGATTTAATGCAATTCCTAAAATACATGTTATATATATATATATATATACACATACATATTTCAGACCTTTAAAAAATAGCCCTTAAATTCATATGAAATCAAAGGATACCTAGAAGAGTCAAAGCAATCCTGAGTGCCAAAACAAAGGCAGGAGGCATTATGATTCCAGCCATCAAGTTATACTACAAAGCAATACTTATTAAAATTATATGCTACTGGTACAAAAGCAAATAGGTTGACCAGTGGAAGAGAACTGAGGATGAAGACATAAACTCAAATACCCTCAGATTCCTGATCTTTGATACAGAAGTCAAAAGTATACACTGGAAAAAGAAGAGTCTGAACAAACAGTGCTGGGAAAATTGGACATCTACATGCAGAAGAATTAATCTAGACACAATCCTGTCACTATGCACCAAAATTAAATCAAAGTGGACCAATGACCTATATATTGAAAATAAAACACTGAACCTTCTGGAAAAGAAAAAAAATGAAAATTTAAAAGATGTAGGTGTAGGCAAAGGCTTCTTAACAAGACACCAAAAGCGAAAGAAGTAACCCCCACAGTTAATGAATGGGGCTATTTCAAATTTAAAAGCTTCCGCACGGCAAAAAAAAATTATCAACAGAGTAATGAGTGAACCAACAGAAAGAAAAAAATCATTCACTGCCTGTACCTCAGACAGGGGGCTCATGACTAGAATAAACAAAGAACTTAAAAAATAAGCCCTTCAAAATCAAAGAACTGATTGAAAAATAGGAAATGGAAATGAATAGGAAGTTCTCAGATGAAAAAAAAAAAAACAAATAGCAAGAAGTTCAACATCACTAGCTATTAGAGAAGTGCAAATCAAAACATCACTAAGATACTATCTAACCCCAGAGAAAATGGCATGTATCAAGAACTCAAATGGCAATCAGGGCTGGTGATGCTGTGGAGAAAAAGGAACCCACGTACACTGCAGAAGGGAGCGTAAACTGGTACAATCACTATGGAAAGCAGTGTGGAAGTTTCTCAAAAGATTGGAAATAAATATCCCCGTTGATCCAGTGATACCTCTTCTAGGAATTTTTCCAAAAGACTTAACAACATCATATAACAGACATACATGTATACCCAAGTTCATAGCAGCACAACTAACAATAGCTAAAATGTGGAAGACACCAAAATACTCATCAACAGATCAAAGGATACATAAATTATGGTATATGTACACAATGAAGTACTACTTATCTACAAACACAGAAATGTTACGGGTTTTTCTCTACGTAAATGAATACCTTTTGAGACCATCATGATCAGTGAAGTGAGGCAGACACAAAAGGTTAAATATGAAATGGTTTCTCTAATTTGATAAAGGAGAAATTCAGAATACATGAGAAATATGAGAAAATGCAAAATGCAATGATTTTGTAAATATTTGATAAATTACTTTTGAAATTTTTCTACTCTTTCACACATGGAATTCTAGTCCTCTAATACGTGTTTATGCTAGTGTAGAATGTTCAAGTTAAATTCAGCTACAATCAGTTTGACTGCAACCATGCCTTGATGGCTATGCAGAGGTGGTGCATCCTTAAAAATAAAAGATACCAAATGAAAGACAGTTCAAGGAGTTTCTGGGTCATGGGATTTCTAGTAATTAACCCATTGAGATGACTTATTTAAGGGGAAATGAATTACCTATCTTCTATATATGATCCTGAAGAAAAACCAGATGTCAGATAGTTTCACATTAGACAACCCCAAGTCGGATAGGCCCAGAGCTAACTAAATTGGGGGATAGTGTAATTAATGAGGAGGGAGAGACTGTGGCAGGGTCCAAAAAGAGAGAGGAATGGCTTGAAATTTTGATGTGATATATATGTGCACAAAATACTCAAGTTCAAATGTAAATATATTGCACATATACATATCAAAAAGTGAGAAAAAAGATTTGAAAGAAATCTTTCACAACTGTTTGGAAAAAGTGTCAAGAATGACAGGATTAAGTATCCTCAAAGTAACAGGAAGAATTTTCAGAGATACTGCGGCAATATGCTTTTTACAGCACTGAACATTCACATCCCACAGCTGAAAGAAGAATTGAGGGTGACTCCAAGGTATAAAACCTTCTATGAAAAAGATGTTAACAAGATGTTAAACATCTATGGCCCAATAAATATCTAAACTAAAAACTAAAAATGTATCTGGATATGGGTTTGTAGTACAGAGGTTGAAGTCTATACCAGAGATACAAATCTGGGAGACATCAGCTTAGTCATGAAACTAGGTATGAGACTAGATATGAACAGAAGACAAAACTATATGTACACATATGACAATTTATCAACATAATTATGAGGTTATAAATAAAGTACCATCCAGTGTTTAGAGATTATTACAGGCATAGCTCTTTTAATGCATTTTACAGGTACTGTAAAGGCTTCTGGGAACTGTTCATCACAAATCTCTGCTGTAATTTTCCAATGATTTTTGTAGTTACTATTTTTCATATGCCACAATTGTTCCCAAAAAAGATGGTTAATTTAGTCTATAAAAACGTGTGTTTGGGCTGCTCCAATGATTGTCCATTCTCCTATATGTTTTCCTTTCCTACAACTTCCCTATACCTTAATACACAATACAGAAAATAAGCCAACAAGACAATTCCTTATTAGTGAAGTCAAACTCACAACCCCCAGGCCACATGTGGCCCTGGACGGCTAATACTATAGCTCCAAAATATCTATAAAAATTTTAATATCATTGTGAGATCTGTAGTAGTTTTCATGATTGCAGTGTACTTAAGTACAGACTGTAAGTGGCAATAGAATGCTGTGTAGGAAAGGGCACAATAAGAGGCTACAATTCTACCTTTTGTGCCTACTTAAAATCTAGTCAAATGGAAATTCACATTTATCAGAAACTACACGGGCTTATGTGACTTGCTAAGTAAACACAGTGATTCGCAATGATAGTATTTCATTTTACATACACGTGTAACTACGAAAATAAACATTTATTGTTATCAAGCAGGCATAAAAAGCTTATTATTAAATTTAGACCTATACATTCAATTTTAAATAAGTATAATTTTAAAAGGAACTTCTACCACTCAGATTCATTAACCCAAGTATTTGATTTATATACAACCCAAAACAGTTTCTCTATATACCAAGGCAAACTGGGTCAGCTGTGTCCAACCAGCCATTTTATTTACCCTTGATTGTTTTAATGTTATAATAAAAAAATTTAAGGAACTTGTAGTACTTATATATGTACATGAGCCACATTATATATTTCATGTGTGACCCAAAAAATTCCTCTTCATTCAAAATAATGGGCAGAAAAGCATGCAGGAATCAGGCTGGACATACTTGTTTGTATGTCTCTTAATTAAAATCAAAAGATGCAAATCATTAAGAGAGGCAGAAGTATGTCAAAAGCTACGAAAAGCCAGAAGCTAAGTCTCTTACAAGTTCTTCTGCTACTCCATTGAACACAAAAATATGTAAGTGGAACAATCTTATCTTTAAAGTATTAGTGGTATGGATAGATTAAATCAATCATAGTATTCCTTCAAAACTAAAGACTTCTCCAATTAAGGCCCTAATTCTCTTCAAATTCAATGAGTAACAAGAAAAGTAAGAAACTCACATAGTTTTGAAATTAGCAAAGATTAGTTCCTGTGGCATAAAGAAAGTAAGATTGCATAACATAAAATTACACAGAAAAGCAGTGATATTGAAGCTATAGCAAGTTATCCAAAAGATCAAGCGAAGATACTTGATGAAGTAACACATTTTCAGTGTAGGTGAAACAGCCTTATACTAGAAAATGACATCTATGATTTTCATAGCTAAAGAGGATGTATCAATGCCTACATTCAAAGTTTCAAAAGACAAGTTGTCTCTTTAGAGACTATTGCCATTGGGGATTTCAATCTGAAACCAAGGCTCAATTACCATTCTGATAATCCTAGGGCACTTAATTTATTTGGCCCATGTTCTCTAAATGGATAAACAAAGCCATGATGATTACACATCTACCGACAATGTGATTTATCTGTTTAAGTCAATGGTTCATTCCTTTCATATTAGTACTGCTTATTGCCAATGTACAGGTCATCTTAGACCTCTTATAAGGATGGACAATAACAATGTTGCTTTCATGCCTGCTAAAACAACACATATTTCCCATCCTGTGGGTCAAGAACTAATTTTGACTTTCACAGTTTATCATATACAAATATTAAGACTGGAAAAGGGAGGTGATATGTAAATTAAAATGTTAAAAAATTAAAAAGAAACATTTTGGCCAGAAAGTAAAAGAGACTGGAGCTGACAAAATAGTGATTATGCCAATGAATCTTGACAAAAAGCTGAAAAGCTCTGGAAAGAATCCACTAAAGGAGTGAGAGGTTAAAGTACTTGCTTTGCAAGCATAACGCTTTGACTTTGATTCCCCAGCACCACATAAATGTTGGGCATAGGGGTTCATGCCTATAAACCCAGCACTTGGGAGGCTGTAGCAAGAGGATTATCATATGTCCAGGGTCAGCCTGGGCTACATAGTGAGTTCAGGACCACCCTAAGGTACAGAGTAAGACCTAGACTCAAAAAAGGGCACTATTAAAATGCTAGGAACAATAAATAGTAAAAGGTCAAAATATGAGGATTAATAAGAGTCTGAAATAAAGTTGACTCCAACACACAAATGACTTCAAGGGCTTTAAGGCTTCAGTGACTACAGATGTGGTTGAAATAACAGAGAAGCCAAATTAGAAGTCAAGCTGAGGATCTGGGTTTCTGTAAGATTACCATAAAACTATTATAGACAAGCTGATGTGTATTTCACAGGTGAGTAAAGGTATTTCTAGGGATAAAAATTGACTCCCAGTGAAGATCTTATAAACAGTGTTGAAATGGCAGCAAATGACTGAGGGTATTACATAGCCTCTGGTGGTTATGTAGCAGTAGGTTTTAAGACAACTGATTTTAATTTTGACAGAGAGGGTAAAATACTAAAAAATAAAGAATTCAATGAAACAGAAAAACTGTTCATTAGAAGTTAATACATGTGACATTTGTTATTACTAGCTTATTTGCTAAAGCCACCCCCAAACTCCAGCAACCATCACACTGCTGAATCATTGCCATCAACGTGGAAAAAGGCTCTATATCAATAAAAACTCTATGGATCAATGAGGCCTCAACTTATCAATATCATCTTTTCCTAATAAAGTTAAGATATGTACACTTCTTAGACATAATGTTATGACACATTAAAATACTGAAATATAATGTATATACATTTTTTCTTTAAACACAACTTTTACATACACTGGAAAAGCCAAAAATTTGTGTGACTTACTTTATTATGATCTAGAAACAAACCGACAATATCTCTGTAGTATGATTATTAGACTAAGGAGACAGAGTAACAATACTAAGTACTACTTGACTGCTAAATTAAATAGCCAGATGGAAACAAGTTTCTGAAATAGCACATTAAAAGAAAAACTGATGGCCCCTAAAAACAAGATTATGTCTACAAATCTGTTAATGAGAAAATGATACTGTTTCTACTACAAAGTCCTTAATTTATCTTTATTCATTTGATTAAAACATAATCTCAAGAAAGTAATAAATTCCTAAAAATGCACACAGTCTAGGAAGACTGAACCAAGAAAATGTGACTAGGACAATACTAAGTAACAAAAATGAATCAGTAATGTTAAGTCTTCCAAAAAAATAAAAGCCCAGCATCTATAGATAAAATGTAAAATTTTACCAAACCTACAAAGAAAAAGTAATACCAATTCTCAAACTATTCCAAAGAATTTAACTATCCAAAACTCCTACAAGGTCAGCATTACATTGATACTAAGTCAAGACAAAACCACAGGAATACAAACAGTAGTGACAGAAAAAAAAATCAGAATTTCTAATAAATGAGAACAGAGAAGCAAAATTTCTCAACAATTTACCAACAAATTCAATCTAACAGCACATTAGAATCATGGATTCTCTGCCATTATGAACCAAGACCTATTCCAGGATGGCAGAACAGTTTCCAAATCTGCAAATCAGTAAAATCATGTTACACAAATAACAAAACAAAAATAGTCTGATCAATACTTGTAGTAAAAGCATGTAGTAAGATTCAATATCCCTTCCTGAAAAAACTCGCAAAACATTAGCTATAGGAGAAATATACCTGAACACAAAAAAGGTATGTATCACAACATATAGTTAGCATTACAGTGAATGAAGAAAAGATGAAAGCTGTAAGATCTGGAACAAGAAAACTACTCATACTCATGACTTCTATTAAATAGTGTGCTGTAACTCCTACCCAGAACACATCATCAACAGATAAAGTAAAGGCCATCTGAGCAAGAAATGAGATTGCATTTGTCCCTGTCTGTGGAAAACATAATCTTATATAAAAAAAAGAAAAACCCCTGAAGATTCCACCATAAAAATTGTCAGACGTAATAATCCAACAAAATTGCAGGAGACAGAATCAACATACAAAAATCAATAATTATTTCAATACACTAGGAGCAAGCTATTTAAAGAAAAAAACGATGAGAATAACATCATTTAAATCGCTACCAACCTGCATCTGGTTGTACAGGCCTATAACCCCAGCACTCTGAGAAGCTGATACAGGAGGATCACAAGCTGGAGTCCATCCTGCACAACTTACTGAGGTCCTGTCGCTGGGGGCATGGCTCAATAAGGGCCTGGACCTCAATTTCCAACCAGTAACACACACACACACACACACACACACACACACACACACACACACACACCCCATACCTACCCCACACAACCCCACACACCCACCCCTAGAAAGTAAAACTATTCTATAATGAAAAAATAAAACACAGATTAAAGACACTGAAGAACACAAAAACACAAAAATAACCCAAGGACTCAAACAATTAATTTTAAAATGTCCATACTCTACAAAGCAATTTACAAACTTAGTTCAATCCCTCTACAAACACCAAGAGTATTTTTCAAAGAAATAGAAAAAAAAATCCTAAAATTTATGCCACTAAAAAAAGCCACACAATCCTGAGAAAAAGAACAAAGTCGGAAGCTTTAATAGACCTAACTTCGAAATTTACTACAAAGGTGTAATAATCATAACAAAATGGTACTGACAAAAACAAACAGTGACTAATACAAAGAAAGAACGAGAGAAAGAAAAGGAAAGAAAAGAAAAGAAAAAAGAAAGCTAGCTAGCTTCAAGAACATACACTGGTCAGTCTCTTCAATAAACGATGCTGATAAAACTAGACATCCATCTGAAAAACAATGAAACTAGATCCCCATCTCACTAGTTATACAAATCAACTCAAACTGGATTTAATGATTAACGTTTAAGATCAAAAGGCATGAAAATACTAGGAGAAAATAGGAAAAAGCCTACAGGCTACCAGTCTGAGCAGACCACTGTAAAATAAGACCTCAAAAGAAAGACCAAAAGGAATACTGGACAAATGAGATTACCATCAATCAAATTAAAGCGCTGCTGTACAAGAAAGGAAACAATAAACAGTGAGAAGACAACCTCAGAAAGAGGTACAATATTTGCAAGATCATGAGATTAATACCCAGAACATGCAAAAATCCCTCAATTTAAAAATTACCAAATGACTAGAACAGCTAATTCTTACAAAAAACATAAAATGAACAACAGGTATATGAAAAATTACCTAACTAATCATCAGGGAAATGCAAATAAAAATCACAAGTTACCATCTCACTCCAGTTAGAATGGCTATTATCAAAAAGACAAAAAATACCAGTGAGGATACAGAGGAATGGTAGTTCTCATACACAATTAGTGGTCATGTATATTAGTACAACCATATGAAAAACAGCACAAAAGTTTCTTTTTTGATATTTTGATATTTTTTGATATTTTTATCAAACAAGTACTCTATCATTTAGAAATCTTACTACTGGTTATATATCCAAAGGAAATGGGCATGCTGAAGAGATATGGGTACTCTCATTAAAGCATAGCCATGATATGTAAAGAACCTAAGCATCTACAGAGAAATGGCTAACAATAATATGGTACATATACATATGTATATATCTTATTCAGCCATAAAAAGAAATCCTGCATTTGCAATATAAATAATAATGGAAGACTGTGCCAGTGTACTAAAACTCCAACATCAGGTATACTTATGTAATTTTGTAACTTTCTGTATCCAAGCTGTGAAATGATATAACTCAGACTGCCAATATAATAAAGTAACTCCATTTTGTGGTGATTACACCATTCATGTTATGTGTTTGCTGTGTAAATTAGAGTTTACTGTGTAAGTTAAAATTTATAAGTCAGTTTGCTGTGAGTTCACCTTGTGAGGCCGGCTTGACCTGCCTTGGAGCCTTGCCTGTCCACTTATGATGGCTCTGAAATCCCGTGATAAGGACACAGGCTTAACCTCTAACCCCTACCTTGCCTCCCTGGCAGCCTGCATATTTCATGAGAATCACGTATTTTGTGAGAGTCACATCAGGTTATGATTGGCCACTATGTATGATGTATGTAATGATGTAAATTCCTCTCATAATTCGTGTAAAACTTGCTCGAGGCTGCTCTGTGAAGACTCATCCAAGAGTCTAGAGACAGTCCAGCTGCCATCTTGGCTGTTAAAGAGCCTTACCTTGCCTTAATTGGTGTCTGGTGGGCTTTTAAACTGGCATTTGGTGGTCTCTTAATTCTGACCTATAACAGGACATTCTGTCAAGTGAAATAAGCAAGGGACTGAAAAGCAAATACCGTATGTTCTCACTTAACATATGGAATGTAAAACAGTGACTTCAAGAGATTGGCAAGGGTTGGGAAGAGAATAAAACCTGATGTATAGGCACATGATGGTAATTATATGGGAGGAATAAGTTCTAGTATATTGTAGCACAATACAGGATGACTATGAATAACAGAAATTTATTGTGAACTTCAAAATAGCTAGATAAAAACACTCTGAATGTTCTTATCTCAAAGAAATGGTGAATGTTTAAGGTGAACGGACATGCTAGTTGTTCCATGTGTTAATCACCTTGCAATAGCTGGAGCAAAATCCCTGACAAACTGCAACTTAACACAGGAGAGGTTTATTTTGATTCATGGCTAAAGAGGTTTCAGTCTATAATTAGTTGCCTCCAAGGCAGAAATGTCATGGTAAAAGGGCACTGTAGAAAAAGCTCCTCAACTCATAGAGGACAGAAATCAGTGAGCAAGGAAACAGCCTGACAGAAAAATGGAAGAAACCAAGGCTCAGCTGTAGTCATCATAGTAACAACCTTATGGCCTAGTTCCACCAGTTAAGCACTGACTCTTAATAGCCCATTCAGCTACAAACTCATCAATAAGACCCACTCATCTTACTGCCCTCACAGTCCATTTAGCTCTCCAAGATTTTCTTAATCGAGTCAATTTCAATCAAAATAAACTGATAGTCTTTGATTTGATCATTACACATTACAAAAACAGATGGATACATCATATAGATCTAAAATACATACAATTAAAACTAATTTTTTCAGAAGTAGAAAAGCTAAAGAAAATAAGTAACAATCCTTAAAAACAATGAATAGTTTTAACATAAGCGAACAAAGTACATGAATTAAAATCTGTAATTATACAAACTGAAGCTACTTGAGTCCAATCTTTCTTTAGAAGTACATGCGATATGACTCAAATATCATTCTAAATTTTTTTCTCTCAATTTTAATCAACAACTTAGTATTCTGTCTTCCTTGTAAAAGAATATGGGAGTTGAGAAGTGAACTCAAATCCTAACTTTCTCTTTCACCTATTGTGTGTGACTTCAGGTAATTCCCATACCAATTCATTTATTCATTTATAGTAGAAACTGAGCCTAGAATCTTTGCATAGCAATACTCCTCCAACTCCCATTTACTGTTGATCAGTTTATCTTTTTAAAATTTTGAGATAAAGTCACTAATTCACTAAGCTGCCCAGGTTAGGGTAAAACTTACTATTTAATTTCATGCATTTATTTACTTATCCTGGAGATTGAATATAGAACATCAGTACTAAGCTACAACCATAGTCCTTCACCCTCTTTTTGAGGCAGAGTTTCACTAATTCACAAAATTTTCCAGGCTGAGATGGAATCTGTGATCCTCTGGGCTCAGCCCCTGACAGTGCTGATCTTATAGGCATGTCTACCACACCCAATCTACATTTCTACTTTTAAACTTTGTTTTCTACTCTGGAAACAGCATATTTGGTTTATTTTTTAGCATTACTCTGAGAATAAAATGACATAAAAATCATCAGCCCAATTCAACTTCTGAAGTACAAACTCATGAACAAGTGTACCCACAATCACAGCATGGATCTGAATGAATCAGGTAGAAATATAGCTAGACTGGAGAACTAGTGATTGTGAGAAAATGGACTGAAATATAACAATACAAGTCTAGAATGCTTTTAGTCTATCCTAATTTATTTTTTTCTCCAATTTTATAAGCAGAGAATGAACATATAGTAAACTATATAGTGCTAATTTCACTAAAAATCAAGTTATAA
Organism: Ctenodactylus gundi; assembly: GCA_004027205.1. NCBI lineage: Eukaryota > Metazoa > Chordata > Mammalia > Rodentia > Ctenodactylidae > Ctenodactylus > Ctenodactylus gundi. The sequence goes on from PVKB01000440.1 coordinate 726,575, forward strand.
TTCCTAGCACAAAAAGTCAAACATACGCTATTTGTAATTAGATTATGAAACAGTATCACATAAAATCAAGTAATTCTTTTCACAAAGGAGCCAAACATTGAGGCATACAGAGTCCTTTTCATCAAGAAAACCACTGCATCACAAGAATTCAGTTATACATTTTATCAAAATCAAATAGATTCTAAGGAACAATTTAAATACCAGGAATAATAAGCTCTCTTTGGGGAAAAAAGAAAAAAAAATTTTAATGAGCTTTCTCTAAGGACACAATACTTAATATGAAACCTGTAAAAGAATAATTTTAACTGGAAGAAAACAAATGCAAGTACACAATCACAGGTCAGTTAATTCACATACCTTCAAACAAATTTATTTCCAGTTTTGTAGCTATAATTCACAACTCCAGAGAAAGCAATGTAACATGCCTAGTCTCAGAAAAATCATAGTAAAAAATCCAAAATAGTCTCTAGCTTTTAAGTATCGACTCATTTTTCCAATACGTTTGTGTAAGAAACATTATACCACCAAACAGCTCTACAAATGAAAATATGATACCAAATGGTGACTGTTGTCTTTATATGCATGTATTTCCTTTAGATTAAGGTGGATGATAAAAGCAAGTATATAACACAGCAAGACCCTATCACTATTATATATATATATATATATGAATAACTTTTCTATCTTTTTTTAAAGATTGGCCTGAAAATGCAAGCAATAAAAAATTCTGGCAAATGCAAATAAATAATGATTAAAAACATCAAAAATATTGTCACTGAGTAACTTACAAGAACCTTTTTTTGTCTCCCTCTAATTTCATCCATCTACCATCGACAATACCTATTTAAACAACATAACCACATTTTGCAACATATGGGTCAAATCTGCATCATGATTCTAAATAAACTACTTCAAAAATATAAACACTTATAAAATGATTATTAATTGTAAAAGTCTTCATTTGGTACTGTCAATAAAAAACTATTAGCTTTGGATATACTGATAAAGAAGTGGTATAGGGACAGAGATGGGGAGAAAGTTCCTTTTCTCCCTTTCAGCCACTGTGATGTTATGATATATATTTTTGTTTTCAATTCTTCCTGGCTCCTAATTATGTCCCCAAAGTCTAGTCAAGAAATCAGAACTTTGTTCTTTAAGATGGATAATAAGAACTTACTTCCTGTGTTACTACCTTGAATTAAGTCACACACACAAAAAAAGATCTAACCTACTAATGCCTAACAGAAGTCATTAAGACTCTCCACTAATTACATAGGAGCCTGTCTAGGGCCCTTGAGAAAGAAATGATGCAAAGAGACTGGAGGAATGCTGAAATATAAAGGCTTTGTTTGATTCTTCTACACAACCTATTAGCATTACATATGCAATGAAGTTTACACAAAATCCGAGAAGGATCCAGCAGTCTGGGTTACTTTACAGCAATATTCTTAGACAGTAGAACACCCTAAGTGGGTAATAAGAATCCATGCCCCTTCTTCTTACATATTACCATGTACATTTCTTTAGATAACATTCTTTGTTAATAACTTTTACAATAAATTAGTAAAGGCATTTCCCGGAGTTTTTGTGAGCTATTCAAGCAAATTTACCCAAACCTTAACAGGGAGGTGGATGCAGTGGCACAGATCTACAATTCCAACATCCTGAAGGTTCACAAGCGTGAACTCAACATGACCCTCCTAGGGAGAGTCAGTCGCAAAATGTAAATACAGCTAGATATACCTCACTGCAAAAACCCTGAGTCCAACTCCCAGTGCCAAAACTAACAAACTAAGGAACAACAACAAAACACTGTTCAGAGGTGACTGTAGAACCTCCAAATTACACACAATGAATCAGAAACAAGGTATAACAACCTGGGGCTTACAACAGATATCAAAGTAACAGAACCTTGCAGACTTCACTCTGTGGGATCTAATATTGTCAGAAATACTGGAACACCTAGCTAGTGTTGACCGCTACAAAATTGTTTGCTTACCTGCTTGCCTTCTGCTGTAGAGAAATCACCACATGTATTAAGACGATAAAATCTTTTGTATTAATGGTTTTGGTGTGAGAGCTGAGGATGAACAGTTTTCTCCAACATAGCAATAAATATCAAAATATCCAGAGGGAATAATGTCTAAATGATGTCAAAATGTGAAAAGGAAAGGAGAAGACAGGAAGAGAAATGAAAAAAAAATGGCCATACTTAATAGCTATTGAAGCTAGATAATTAGGACGGGTGTAGCACAGAAGTTATATCCCTATAAATGAGGGCAAGATTTTTCATGAAAACTTGCCAATAGTAAATCTCTTCAATAACTGAGTGTAGTATGCTAAAACTTTTAACTCTCTGACCCATTATTCTGTCTGAGACTTTGCGTATGTTTAAGTAACAATTCAAACTCTTATCCATATGTAAAGTTACTGCTCAAAGATTACCCAGAGTTCTTCTAAATTCCTGACTCATGTACCAAAGAGAAGGCATTCTGGGATGGGCTTAATCTCCAAACTGAATACTGCCCAAATCACATTTAACAGGCCATAAGAAATCAACACGTAAAAAGCCACATCTTCACTAACTACTCTTCAATGAGTGTAATGACTTTGTCATTGTTTTCACATGAATTTGAACAGCAAACCAACACTATAATTTCCTTTTTCAAATCATTTCCAAGCCAAATTACAAAGAAAAGTTTTCAAGACTGATGCAACAATAAAAGTTTTTAAGAAGTATTTTTAAAACTAGAATGAACAAACTACTCATATTAACTCTATTTACATAGTAACCACTAAAGGAGCAAAGACAACCAAGTATAATACGTACTGGAGGCCGGCCAGGACGACCTCTTTTTCTTTTTCCTTTGATCTCTGTTTCTTCCAGTTCACTGCCAGCATCAGAATGGGCAGTTGCTTCATTAGTAGAATCCCTGGAAAATGTACATTATTTTAGTAAATTACTGAATAAATACAATTTCATTCAAATACTCTTCTCATCCCTTGGTATAACACTAACTAGAAATACTTAATACTTCTACTTTCAGAAGAACTTCAGTAAACCAAGCTGTTATCTTTCCTTCCTTACATTACACAAACAAACTAATCTTCCAAATAAAATAAGAAAGAAATAACTGTGGAAATGGTAACTGCTGTATAAAATAATGCAAAACACAATTTTTCAGTATAAAAAGATGAAAGTCAGTGGTGTCAGTGAATATTTAACAAATGCTTCTTCAAAAATTACATGCAAATCAGTTATAAAATTAATGAAGTAAAACAGTAATTTTTCAAATAGTAACAAAGTATATACTTCAATACAAATTGCAGGGAAATATCTGATTCTCAAAGAATAATTTTGATAATTTTTGCAAACTCATACATCCGTATATAACATATAGTTGCGATTAATGAGTAAAGATAAATTTAGACATAAAATTACGTGTATCTTTTTATTCATTTTAATGAATAAGATAGACGTAAAATAAAAAAGACAACTATTCCAGTTTCACTCATGAACTAGTAAGCACCTTCTTTACTTTCTATTCAAAAATATTTCCTTCATTTTGTGCTAGTCATGATATAATGGTTATACATTCAATATACAAAGTTTAATGCTAATTATTAACAATCTATCAATCTCTTATGTACATAGACAATCAAAAAAATAAATCACATTAGTTTGTGGCATTTCTTGATTTCCATGGTGTAAATACTGCCTACCACTCAGGTCAATTTTACGCTACAAAGTGGTACCACAAAACCCAGAGTTGGGAAGTGATGAACAGCAGCACCATAACACAATTTTAACATCAATATAAAATGTGTATAAATAACAAGTTCAGATGGTGCATGCCTATAAGCCTAGCCTTCTGGGATGATGAAATAGAAGCCATAAATTTAAGCCTATTCTGGGTGATGTTTCAAGACCTAATCTCAAGCTAAATAAAGACTAGGAATGTAGCTCACTGAAAAGGCCATGGTTTAAACTCTAGTGCCCCAAAACAAAAACAAAAGCAAAAAAGGATAAAAGTGACATATAAAATAATTTTGAAGTATTGATGTGTTCTAAGTATTGATGACCTTTATTTTGATATAATTAAGTTAAAGCTTATAAAATTGAACCTTTTATGGTGGGTATGTTTTGTTTAACTAGCTTACAAAATGTTCTTTCTACACCAACACAGCACTGAAAATGACTGAAATTTTTAGCATTCACAGGCCAACAGAGGTTGGCACTAACGAGGCACTGAAAAGGACACAGCCTACAAATGAATCAATTCACTAAATTCTACATTATTAACTCTATTAAAAATCTACATAAAACTATATAAACAGCAGGCAGTTACATAGAAAATATGAAGCACAACTCAATTATTTCTTAATCTTCTTCACGAATACTTATTCTAGTCTTATTCTCTTTTCATCTTGGTTCATTAAACATGAATTCTTAGTGTCAGTTTTTCTCCTATTCTACCATGATCCCTTGCATATCTATTTATCAGGAGACCTGATGACATTCACAATCTCTAATTTAAGATTATTATTTGTATGTATGATGTGTTTCTCAGAAAGTCACCTCAAGGACTTCTGGTCAACATGGCAGCCGAGTAACAGACTTGTACAATGTATCCTAGTGGACCCACTTAAAGGGCTGAGGATATAGTCAATGTAGTAAGGACAACGAACAGCACCTGAACAATGGAAAGGAGGACACAGGAAGGTCAGAAATGCCCAATACACATCAGAAGCGGAGGTAAACAGCAGCCCAGGAAGCCACACCAGGCTGACTGCAAACAGCTGGGAGCTGCTGGCATCCGCCCAAGAAAGCTCACAACCTCTGATGAAGGTAAGAGAGGAAGGAACACCTCAACTGAAAGGAAGCCACAGGAAGGTCAGAAATCCCAAAGACTTACCAGAAGTAGAGAAAAACAGCAACCCAGGAAGCAGCTCTAGGCAAACTGAGGCTGTCGGAGAACAGCCCTGAGTTGCAAGTATCCACAGACTGAAGAAAGCCCAGAATTTGGAACCTCCGACCAAGGTAAGCACAGATCCAGGAGAATTAGGAATTGACAGCAGCTGGTAGTCCCAATCTTCAAAATAAATCAGCCTGTGGGTAATGCAAACTACAAACTCAATGCAAGGAAAAAGCCTGCTGGAGCCTAGGTCAGAAGCAGTGCTTGCAGCCATAACAGGCAATGACATAATCAGAAGCCATTTTAAAAGAGAGCCGAAGACTGAACTGCTTAGAGTAAAGGAAAGCTCGGGAGAGCATATCAGGGTTTTTGAAGTCACTCTTAAACAGTGCTTGGAAAAAACTGGCACAAGACAGAGTTCTGGAAAAGAAAGAAAGGCTGCCAATCTCTTCAACAGCTCTGGTGGCAATGGGACCACCTACAAGGGAAGGGAAGCCAGGACAGGCAAAAGAGCTTTCTTTGCTGAGGGGATGGGGGAGAGCAGGACACCTCAAACGCCATCAGACTGTTAAGTCCTCCCTCACTGCCTATTACCAGCATAGAACTCACAAGAATTTCGGCACCTCGCCATACACACCCTCAAAGCCCTTCAAAGAAACCTCTCCTCTAGGCCTTTACACTGAAGTCCCTCAAAAAAAGAAACATGGTCCCTGAAATAGTGGAACTCATAGGGAAGAAAGTAAAAAAGCAAATAAATGAGTCAAACAACCAGGTCAAACTAGATATTCTTAAAAAAAAAAAAAACAATGATCTGTTCGCTTAAAGAGGAACCTACTAAACAAATAGTAGTCCTAATGGATACAAAGCTTACTAAGCATATAAAAGTCACAAATCAAAAGTTCGTTGAAGTAAGAAAATGCATGATATAAAGCAACATTTTGATAGAAAAGTGGAAAATTTTGAAAACTAGCTGAAAAGCAAGATATGAAAAATACATTTGAAAGGAGGGGAAGTTGAACATTGTGATGACAGAATTTCAGACACTAGGAAGACAAGGCTCAGAAAACAAATGCTATTAATTAGGCACAAATGCAACATTAAAAATTAGCAAAGTGGCTGGATACAACAGTTGATCAATGATTCAAAGAGAACTAATCTCAGAATTACAGTTGTGAAAAAAAGAGTAGAAGATAGCACCGAAGGTATGAAAATTTATTCACTGAAATAATTCAAGAAAATTTCCCAAGTATAGGAAAAAAATTAATTTTCAGGTACAAGTTCATACACACAAAACCAAATAACCTCAACTGGCAATAAGACTCACCATAATACATCATAATCAAACTCTCAAAAAACACCATAAAGAAAGAACATTAAAAGCAGCAAGAGAATAACAGATATTATCCTACCAAGGCAATCCTATTTGAATTACCATAGATTTCTCAATGTAAACTTTAAAGGCCAAGAGAGCCTGGAGCAAGATTAAGCTCTAAAATACACCAGGTGTCAACCCAGGTTGCTGTATTGAACAAAATTTTTCCTGAAAATTGAAGGAAAAGTAAAACTTTTTCATGACCAAGAATCTTAAAAAAAAAAAAAAATCTGCAATCACCAGCCCAGCACTACAGAAAATACTGTAAAGAATCTTTGAAACAGAGACAAGCAGCACTAAAAAATATAAAGAAAAGGAAACATCTAAAGAGAAAATATAACAAAAAATAACTTGACATTTGAATCATTTGATTGGTATCCATCTGAAACAGGACCAGATGCCTCATAAAAAATCTGTGAAACTTTCCCCATAATTATTATTTTAATAGTATATTAGTTTGAAAATCATTATATTCAACATAGGGAACTGTTATCAAATATTTTAAAAATATGTATACATAAATATATGGATGGACAGGTAGGCAAAATGATAAACCAAATCTGGCAAAATGTTAGTAATTAATAAAATGTGAGTAAATAACTTCTAAGTTAAAAAATTCTGAAATAACTAAGAATGCCACTACATGCATTGATTTATGTGTAATGGTTTTGTGGCATAAATTTAATTTAATGTAGCAATTCATTTAATTGATCTTTAACGTAAGTTTACCCTAAGAAAACTGATGCGATGTAATGATAACCTGAATGTCTTCTGAATGTGCAAACATTTACCTTTCAGTGCTCACCTAAGGAATTTGAAGTTTCTCTCTTTTTCTTTTATTTTTTAAGCCTTATAAAATTCATTGTTATAGTTCTTGTCTTAGGTGAACTGGTGAGGCCATGTTAATGAATCTCAAAAAAAAAAAAAAAAAAGGTAGGAAGATACAAAATTTTAAAAAGACCTTTCAGCAAATTGTCCCAGTAAAGGGCTCTGCTGGACCCAGAGAAGAGGCATCAAGATATGGCCACTGCAGCCCATTCTAGGAGTGTGAAGCTGAGCTAAAGAGTGGTGATCTGAGTGGTGACATGTCTCAGATGCAGAAGATTATAGATATGTTAAATATCACATGGCTTCTATGATTTGGAAGACCCAGAATACAGGCATTCTATAGAACCAAATGGGTGTGATAGTGGGAGTTATGAGAGGGTAGAGAGGGTTTCTGCTGGCCAAAAATGGGGAGGTGAAAGGACTGTAATGTTGATGTGATACAAATATGTGCAAAAAGTTCTCAAGTTCATTGTAAAAAGTATGTATCACACATATATAAATTTAAATGGTGTGGAATACATCACCTCAAGTTTGTCAAACACCCTATCTAAAGTTAACTCTGTAAGTAAAGGAGAAAGTAAGAGTTAAGATCAAAAAAAACATGTATCTTCATGATCTGTGCATGATGCCTGCATGTATGGAAATACCACTGTGAATCCCATTAACCTGTAAAATTAATGTGGTTAATAATTACAATTTTAAAAAATAAAATCTGAGTCTGATTCTAACTCACTTTTGGTTTTGTGTTTATGAAAATAACATTAATCTCTAAAGTTAACTCATCAATATCTTAAATTACCACAGAAAGGTACCGTCATCACTATTACTGTTATTCAAATTCACGAACTCTTATCTCTCTACTTCCTATGTCTTCGGCTAACACAAGTCCTCCTCAGTATAATAATCTTGCATCCTTTCAATTTATCTATCTCCCTACTTCTATGATTTGCTCTCTCCAATCTACATACTGTTACCAGTAACATTCTCACACCATGTTATTCCCTTGTGTGTAAATCTTCATGAAGTCTGGTATTTCTAACTGTAAATAATATTTTAGGGCTGGAGGACTGGCTCAGTGGTTAAAGCACTTGCCTAGTAAGTGCTAAGTCAAGTGCTAAGTACCGGAGTTCAATTCCCCAGCACCACATAAGCTGGGGTTGGTGGCTCATGCTGGTAATCCCAGCACTCAGGAGGCTGAGACAGGAGGATTGAGGTGAGTCCAATGCCAGCCTGGGCTCCATAGTGAGTTCAGGACCAAGACCAGCATGGACTGCAGAGAGAGACCCTGTCTCAAAACAAACAAATAAACAAACAAACAAACCTAATATCCAGGGGCCAGAAAATCTCTACAGCTATTTTTTCAATCTGGTACCACTGCATCAGGGTAGCCACAGACAATCTTTAAGTGAACAGGCATGGAAAGACTCTAGTAACATCATTCACAAAAACAAGCATCTGAGACAACAGCATTAGTTTGTCCATCCTTGAAATAGCCCACATGTGATCAACATATGGTCCACCCTGTTTTGTTTTGTGTTTTGCTCTGGTTTTAGCTAAGCGAAGAGGAACTGTCTCAGGCCACATATGTCTCAGGCCACATATAAAATAAATATATAAAATAGTTCATTTGCATAAGTAATAAAAGTTTCTTTTTAAAAGATTTTTTATAACATTTTTTAAATCATAGACAAAAAGACAGAGGATTGCAAGTTGGATACATCTGACCTAATCATTCTTACTTATCTCTAGTAAAGAATAATAAGTCATAATACTTTGATACCTCACTGAAGTCCAAATACACTACATTTAACACCTACTATATGTCAGTTTATATATCTTAGCTAGAAGACATATGCACAAAGAAACTGGTGAAAAACATATTACTGTCCTAATTTTTAAAATGAGCAAATGACCTGACAGGATAAATTTATCCACAGTCACACATCTAGTATGCAAAAGAGTGAGGTTACATCTCAAGATGAACTCAAATTCTCTATTTTAATGTCAGGATACTAGAATGAAAATTATGTTCTATATTTATCTTACGTGAACAAAATTCACTATTGCTTTGTGGTGCTTTAGAAATCTACAAGGAAGCACAAGAGCACACTAATCCCAAGATATAATGAGTGAATCTTTAGCAAAACTAATGTACACCTAAATAATATAGTTTATTTACACATGGAAACAAAATTATGATTTGTTTAGAAATTCTACCAACTGCAGCCAGCTTAAAAATTGAGAACTACTATCATAATCTGTCCCAATACCTAATATACAATGTGTATGTTTCTCTCTTAGACTATGTAATCATTTTTCATTTTAAGCAGTAGAAAAAATGCAAAAACACAAGAGAAAGCTGTAAACTCACCTTAACTCTAAATCCTGCAAATACCACATTGCCATAAATATTTACACTTCTCATAAACACTAATGCATTTAATTTTTAAATAGATGAAAATTTTTCACTTTAATTCATGGGATTCCTTAATAATACTCCATTTCCTCATCAATGAATACTTCATTTGTCAGAAAGATATGATTTTTTTCCTACATAAATTTTATTACATATCACAACTATGCTAGCAGGACTAAGTGGAGTAGTAGACAAATTCAAACTGATCAACTGTTTTTCAAAACCCCTTCAAGTGGGTAACACAACGTTCAAACAGACTACTAGACCTAACTCAGAAAGTTATAATTCTCTTCACCTCCACTAAAACTTTAGTTCAAGTTATGACCTCTAACCCAGGTATTACAAAATTTTAATTAGAAATCTTTCTTGTCTTTGCCTTTCCAGTGTAATGACTACCACTTCACTAAAATTATTTTGTAATTATATGTATTCTATCTAACTTTCCTGCATGAGAAGTCAGCTCTCACTGCGTGCGGGTCAGAGAGAAAATAAGGCACATGGACCAGTTAATTCCTAACATGACTTAGGAAGTCCTCATCTGATACTGTTTCCCCTTCCCCACAAAACTTATGTCATTGCTCATTCAACTCTGGGGGGGAAAGAAGAGGGAAACAGCTTCAGTGTTCTAAGCATAACATGGTTCCTCTTATATCAGGAACTTTGGACATGCTATTTCCTTAGTATGGAACTAATATCCTACTCCATCCTTCAGCTCCCATAATTATCTCTGAATTCACATGCACACCTCAGCTCAAATCACACTTGCCTCATTCATAAGAAACGGATTAAATAAAATCTTGCATTTAAATTCTCATAATATGCTTGATTAACTCTGTCTTCATGGCACAAATGACAGTTTAGAATTAAAAGTTTGTGACTATTTGGCTAACATCTATAAGCCTTATGACAACAGACTTGAGTCCATTCTACTACAAACATGTAGGGATAATATTATGATAATGCTTAATAAAGAGCATTAAATATACTCAAGCAATTACATAATTAAGTAGGCCAAGAATAGAGTAAGATCAATCACTAGTGACCCTTTTAACAGCTACATTGTTAAAATATTAATTGAACTGGTCATTAATACCTAGATCACAGTATCTTTTGTTTTTGAGAAAACCACAGAAATCAGCTTCTACTATATTTATCTTCACTTTACAGGTGATGAAAATTAAAGTTTCATTCAAAATAAAAACAAGCTCAAAGGTCTGCCTAAGTGTCCCTCAAAGAACCATTTGTTCAAGACTTCTTAACCAGCTATGGTGCTACTGGGAAGTAGCAGAAATCTTACAAGAAAGGGCCTAAGAGGAGGAAGTAAGGTAAGAAAGGGTACCCTTGAGAGACAAAGAAACCTTGGTGCCTCCCTTTCCTCTGCTTCCCAGCTACCATGATTATCACTGTTTCATGATCTGCCACTTTACTAGCAATACAAAAGCATCAAAGCCAATCAACTGACCAAAATTATAAGCAAAAACAGCTTTTCCTTTCTAAAAACTGAATTATATGACATGCTTATTATACTATCTGAACTCTCAAATAGGTAACTGCTATCAAAAATTCATTATTGTGCCTGTAACTAAAGATGTGATTGAGAAGCCTCTGGAATTGGATGGAACAAAGATTAAGGAAAAGTTTGGAGAAACAAGATGAAGATGGAATAAATGAAGCCAGAGCAATTCTATCAAGACTCAGAGGATCAAAATGCTAACAGAAATGTGGAAAGGAAAGATTATGTTTGTGAGGTGTTGGGTGAAAATGAGCATTCTATTCAGAAGTATACTAAAGGCCATCACTGTTAAAACATGGCAAAGAATTTAGCTTCCATTAGGCCACACCCTGAGACTTCCTGGAAGGCTAACCACAAAGATGATGAACTGGATAATCTGGTGTGGAAAATGTCAGGTAGAAAGGTGTTCAAGGAGCAACATGGGTACTAACTAGTAGCTCTTAGTCAGATATTATAAGGTAATCATCAAGAGCAAAAGAGCAGACAGAGTGGAAAGATTGAAAATTACAGTGTGGCCAAAATGGAGCACATATAAAAGTTCAACCAAGAAGGATATGGATGCAGCTGCTAACACCATTAAGGACCGGAACAACAGGAAAGCCAGCCTGAGGGCATCTCAAGAATCAACAAGCTCACTGCAGGTTCAAAGACAGAATAGTGTAAGTGTCTTTCAAAGATTTTCATTTTAGAAAAAAAACCTACAAGCCCTGCTCACATAGAGCAACCTAGAGAATTATTTCTCTGGAATTCTTTTACTCCTTCATGTGCAACTGTAAATGTAAAAGCACTCAGAGGACGCCACAGCCATGACTTGAGCAAGTGATGAATGCACAGCTCATATTGGTAGAATTTGGTGTCATCAACACGATGCTAGCTACTTTTGCAGGCCTACAAAATCCAACAGTTATGAGGTCATGGAGGCTTACACCCATATTTCAAAGGAAGACCTAGGAGGCAATGTGGTATGTGGCAGAGATACGGTGGGGTAATATGAGACTCTAAGAATGAAGATGAAGCTGCAATGGAAACCTGAGAAAGTTTGAAATGCTAGAAAAGTAAAAGCACCTGCCCAGGAAAGCTGTAGGCAGAAGCAAAATTAGCCAAAAAGAATGTTAATGTGCACTTCAGCCAAGGAGGTCATAAAGGCAGTGCTAGATAAACCCTTTGTCACATCATGCCACCATATAGCTGAGATGCCAGACACGTAGCTATAGGACTTAATGTTCTCTTTGCTGGGTTTCAGTTTTGCTTTGTTTCAACTCCCTCTTATTACTTCTATACTCTACTCTTTAGGAGTGGTAATGTTTACCCTGTATCATTGTATCTCAGAAGGGTATTAACTTGGTTTTGGTTTTTAAAGTAGCTCATAGCTGAGTCTGTCTTGAGTCTCAGAGGGAAGTTTGGATTTGGACTGTTGAGCAATGCTGTAACAGTAAACTTTAAAAACACCTGAAGAAAGACTAGATGCATATTGCATTATGAGACGGAAATAAGCCTTCGGGGACTAGTACAGAATGCTAAGTTTAGATAAAAGCCCAAGTGTTCCAAGCTTGGTCACCAACTGAGTTGTGGTCAAGAGGTAGTAAAATGTTTGTTTGGGAAGTTAGATCACTGGATCCTTGAAAAAGATAATAGGACCTCTGTCCCTTCCTATCTCTCTCTTTTCCTCTTCAAGTTGCTCAAAAAAAAGACTCATGTACCATTGATATGCTGCCCTGCCACAGGTCCAAAGCAATTGGGTCAACTAATCACGAACTGAAACCTTTGAAATTAAGCCAAAATAAACCTGTCCTCTTTGTAAGCTAATGATCTTGTGTGATTTGTCACAGTGAAGGAAAGCTGCGAAGGAACAACACAAAGCTTATTAGTAGATAGTTGGATGGATTAAGCAAGGTATTACGTGTAAACAAATCCACAAAATTCCCCCTAAATCATATACCTTCATAAAAGCATGTTTTCAACATTCTCAAGAATATCACTTTCAGCTGATAAATATAAACTACAGCTTTTACCCAGCTCCCATTTCACCACTATTAGTACGCATGATATATTCCAGATTTACAATTTTCTGAATAGAATTCAGTTACAGAACATAATATAACACTAAATACTACTAATATCATCTTTCTAAATATGAACAGAAGTACCAACTTGATGTATATTTTATCACTAATGTAAATATGCAGCACTGTAATAGGTACAGTTCACACAAAATATGACACACATCACAGGTCAAAGAAAGTATGCTACTACCCCCCCCAAAAAAAAGACAAACATGAATATTGTGGAATATCTACTTCAACTCTGAGAGCTTAGAGCTTTACTAAAGGCATTATACCTCAACTGAAACAAATAAGTAGACAGAAAAGGCAAATAACGAAAGTACAACAAAATACTATTTAGGAACATCTAAACTCAATTATTATGCACAAGCTAAAGAATACAAGAAAGTGAAGTAAAAGGAATAAAAGACTTAAATTGTATCTCTTATATTTGAGAGAAAGAGGGGAAGATGATGATCATCTTTCAAGCAGGCTAATTTGGAAAGCTTTGTACGTTAGAACTTACGGGGAAAAAGAAACCCAAAAGACTCATCAGATACTGCCACTTGGAAAAAGGTTATGTAAGTGACCTGGGATAATAACAACATAAATAACTGCTTAAGTTGCTACGGATTTTAATTATAGCTAAATTACATTTAAGAGTATGCAGATTCCTGATATGCAAAACAATATAAACTATGAAAGGAACATTATCTGATATTATTATGAACACGTTTTATAGAGACTCCAGAATAATCTCCACTTCTCAACCTGCATTACAAATTCAAAAAATTTAACCAGGTAACACCAGAACTACCACATGGTATTCTCATTATTCAATTCTAATAACCAAAATAGCTCAGCAATCTCAATCTAAGGGAAAGAATATTAAGAAAAGGTGCTGAAAGAGAGCAGACAGAGACAGGGTAGGAAACAAACAAAGGATGGAGATCAAGAAACATCCTTATAAATGGGCAAAATGAGTATTTTAGGCTTTCCAAACAATTCAGTCACTACCAAATTTGTACCACAAAACCACCATGATCACTATGTAAAGAAATGAGTGTATCTCTCATCCAAAAACACATTACTTACCAAAAAAAGGATCATGCCAGATTTGGTTTCCAGGCTGAAATCTGCTGAGTCTTGAAGATCACACTATTATCTTTCTTGTTAAATATCACAAAATAGGCCAATGTTTCAATAGCAAGAGCACAGATGAATATTATACACTTTAATATTTAGATTTCAAATAGGAGCAGGAGTAATGGCTCAGTGGTTAAAGTACTTGCCTGTCAAGCACAAGGTTCTGAGTTCAATTCCCCAGCACCACATAAAGCTGGACATGGTGGTGCTTGCCTGTAATCTCTGGACTGGAGAGGCTGAGGCAGGAGGACTGTCCTGAGTCCAAGGCCAGCCTGAGATCCATAGTGAGTTTAGGACCAGCCTAGGCTACCGAAGAGAGACTCCACCTCAAAGAATATTTTTTTAATTAAATTTTAAAGAAAAGGATTTTAAATATATTTTCCCAAAACCAGAGAACATATTTGACATATATCATTAAAGAGATGATTGTAGAAATATGTATTTTTTTTTAAGTAGGAAACTCAGTACTTACTGTAACACTGGTAACTCTGAAGTAATCATTGTTGGAGATATTCTTCCACAATACAGTAAGAGTCAATTGCTGCACAATTTAAAACTTTCTAAACAACTTGAAAGGCCACCCTGTTAATTAAGAAGAGAAAATTATTTTAAAATTAAACGAATGTGGTGGAATACAAGAAGACTAAAACAAATCAGCGCTATTAGCAGTACTTTTTTACCCAACTTAAAAATCCATAGTCACACAAAAACCTTCACAAGAATGTTTACCATAACTTCATCCATAACTTCAAAAATGTGGAAGCACCGACATGTACTTAAGTGAATGAGTGGTCAAATAAACTTTGGTATATCTAAACAACAGAACACGATCTGGTGTTCAAGAAAAAGTTATCAAACCATAAAATGACCTAGAGGAACTTTTACGGCATGTTACTCAGTAAAAGAACCCAATCTGAAAATATTACATATTTTATCTTTCCAACTATAAGACACTACCTGAAAAAATAAAACTATCAAGAAAATAAAAATGTAAGTGACTGCCAGCAATGAGGAAAATAAGGAGGATAACAGTCATAGAGAGAATTTTTAAAGCAGTAAACATTCTAAATGATAATGGATGGGTGGCTATTTGTCAAAACCCATAGACATAAAATAAGAAAACTAAACTGTAATGTATCTTTTGGGCAGTAACAAGTCAACATTTCATCAATTGAAAGGAATGTAGCATTCTGGTGCAACAAGTTGACAGTGTCTGGAAAGTCTGGAAATATGTCAGCATGAGGAGTCTGAAGGGAATTTCTCTCCTTTTTCTCTAATTTATAATGAAGCAAAAACAGCCTTTTAAAAAGTATAATTTAAAACAAAAAGAACAAGGAGCTGGAGGAATGGCACAGACGTTAAAGCACCTGGTTTGCAAACACCATGGCCCTAGGTTCAATTCTCCAGGACCACATTAGCTGGGTGTGGTGGTGCACCCTTGTAATCTCAGCATTTACTCAGTAAATTCAATACCAGCCTGGTACTTTAAAAAAAAAAAAAAAACTGAAACACAAAACCAAGTGCTCAAAACAAATCATGTTACAAAATCAAAAGGAATAGCATAAGTTTAATTCCAAACTAAAAGTAAAAGGCAGAAAAAACATTTAAACAAAAAAGGAAGAAGAATTTCCAAAAAATAATGGGTATTAAAACAGGTAAATATTATTAAATTTCTAACCACAATACATATTCCAAACTACTGAGACTAAATGTATAAGAATGCATCAAATACAAGATAAAAATTAGACTGTGATAACTATACAAGCTAAAAAACAAAGTAACATTAAAATGTTAATCCTTTTTTAAAAGGTGAAAGTCAAATATGAATTATGAACTAAATATAACAATCTTTCAAAAATGAAAGAAAATAATAATATGGGTAATGGCAAAGTAGAAACCTCAAGAATCAGCTCCTCCAAAAAAATAATTCTTTGTTTGGCAAAACCTGACAAAAATCAATTTCTGAGATACTGGAGAATATGGCAGACAAGTAGAATCCTATACTGAGGGGCTCCTCCAAGGCCCATCTAAAAACTTGAGATGGGGAAGGGAAACCACACTGTCTGCTCAACTTAGCTTCTTTTAGCTTCCAGAAAGAGAAGAACACCAGGAATTAGAAAGAGGCCAAAGGAAAAGCAAAAAACAGCAAGATTGCAGAAGCGAGAAAAAAAGTCACCCTGGAAAGGTGCATACTGTCAGCAGCCACAGATGTGAGGTTAGCCCAGAAATCCAGCAACCGCAGAAATAGATGGTAAAAGGTAGCATCAGCCTCAGGTAGTTCATACTGCAAATACACTATAAGCTTTCTCCTTGAAAAGATCTCCCTAAAATTCAGCATACCAACTCAGGAGAAACATTCTTAGCAGTAATGTACTGGGAAGTTACACCGCCAGGAATCATTTGAGGAACAACCCTGCTCTGAATGAGTTGTAGAAATAAATGAAGTCACAAACACATCACACACCAGGGACTTCGGGGAAACTCAATGGGTACCTGGGAAAGAGGTGTGACAAGAGACAGACTGAACTGAGAACAAGCTGTGGCCATCCTATATGATTCACGTAACTGTGAAAACAGTTCAAGGAAGAGCAGAAAAGTTAGAGAAAAGTTAGAACAGATAGGAGATGTTTGCTAAGAGGGGTGAGTGTAAGTAATGCCATCAGACTGTTAGGTTTCCTACACTGCCTACTCAAAGCACAGAAATCAGTAGGCTTTCAGCTCCCCCACCCACCCTCATACACTTTAAAGAAAATCTTCAGCTTGTTAACCGGAGTGGAGTCACTCAGGCAAGACAAACTTCGGAATAAAAAACGGATGAGGGAAGGAGAGAAAAACTTTGGAGGATTTGGACACAGGAAAGGCAGGAACATGTCTCATCAGCAGTCACTCAGCAAAAACTGACCTGGGAACCACGAATGGTCACAGCCAATTGATATTCCCACCTCCCCTGAATCTTGTTGGACAATAAATACAAACACCCAGGACCTGGAAAAAGAATACTTATCAAATAACAGCTAAAACTGTCCTATGTATTCTGGGATTGGGCCTTTTTGTTGTTACTGCTGTTGCTACTGTTGATTTGAGGATTTTTAGTTTTGACTTCTGTGTATTTAAACTAGCCCTTTATATACAGTTACGTTATTCTCTATTAACTCATCTCCTTCTCTTGTCCTTCTTTCTTCCTGTACTTTCACCTAATTCTTTTTACTTTCTGCTAGTCTTCAGTGGAACTACTGTCTCACTTTTCTCTATTCCTTCTGCTGTTCTCCCATTTCTTCTCCAAAACTGTCATTATTAATATGACTTTTAAGCACTAATAACATATACTTATCTAGTTCAACCTATTTAAAGTTAGTAACTTGTTGCCGTTTAATTAAGCTTACAACATTAATACAGATTTCTTTATAATTATTAACAACAGTATAGCGTTGGTATTAGTACATCTTGTTAATGAGTTACTGTTTTGTTTGTCTGGACACCAAGAGTAATAGCAAATTTGAACCTATAAAGTTAGCAGTGGAATAGTTGTAACATTTAACTCGTTATTTTATGTCAATAATTTGTCTCTCTTTTACTATTAATTGTGAAAATGAATTTGGAGTCAATAAGCATTAGGAACCTTTAACTAGTTTGACCTTATTTATTATAAGATTTCTCTTGTATTACCTAGGCTAGTAAAGTGTTGCCAATACTATTATCTTTTTCTTAAGACAATATTTTGTATGTTTAAGGAGCTATATTAAAAGTACATCATATTTGTAATGGTATGGTGGAAAAATAGTAAGGTTGAATTAGTTGTTAGGATGTGTCAATAACTGGCTTACGATGGTACTAGTAGAGCAGATTCAATTCATGTTTTCAATGGTGGCATTATGATTATTTAACTTGTTCTTCACTGTGGCAATAGCTGGCTGGTCTCTGGGTCACCAGAATTACTGCAATTCATTTTTGCTTCACTGTAAAGTGAAGGGGAGCAGGAAAGCAATAAAACGCTGGTTGCTAAGAACACTGAACTAAATGATCGAGTGGGCTAAAAACAGGCATAAATATCAAAGCATATTTTAAAAACCTGAAGGAAATACCAAAAAAAACAAACAAACAAAAAAAAAAACGATTATCTAACTGGAGGAACCTCCACAGAGAGACAGTGGCACAAGTCTAACAGACTTACTATTCTCAGCAATAGAATTATGAGAAAATATGCAATAAACAACTACAAAAACATCTAATTTCCCAAAATCTGATACCAGGAGCCCTGAAATAATAAAGCTCACAGGAAAAGAAATTAAAAGCAAAATGAAGGAACAGGTTTACCTGTTTAAACAGTGAACAATTAACTGCAAGAGACTACTGAGTTTAAAGAGGAATTTACTAAACAAATAATGGTATTAATTGATAAAATTCCAATGAATTTACAAAAGACACAAAAAGCTTGACGGAAAGAAAGGGTAGTAAGACACAGAGAGGAACATTTTGGTATATAAGTAGAAAATATTTTTTTTTAAAAAAAATCAAGCTGAAATTCAGTTTATAAAAAGTTCAACTGGAAGAATGGTAAGGCAGGCTAAACACTGTGAGGACAAAGTACCAGACCTCAAAACACAGTTGACAAATTGCATGATATACTCAGGTACAACCTCAAGACACAAGACAGCAAGGTAGTTGAATACAACAGCAGAACTGATGGACTCAGTGAAAAGTAGCACTAAAAGGGATATTTATACTTATGCACACCAACTTTTTTTTGAAAAATCAGAGTAATCACAAATAACCTCAAGGTCCCATAGAAACAAAAACAATCCAAATCCAAAAGTAGAGGAATAAAGGTAACAGTACTAAAAATTGAAATAGAGATTAAATATAGCAACAGAAACTATCAAGGAAATAAGCGTTGCATCTTCAAAAGGATAATTAGCTTAAGACACTCCTAGCCAAATTTTCCAAAACAAGGAAAGAATAACTCCATTATCAATGCAACTAAAAACGAAAAAGGTGAAATCACGACAGTGCCGAAACTCAGAGCATAATATTTTGAAATTTTACATTCAAATAAATTCAAGAAAGCACAAGAAGCAAATTTCTAGGCCCATATGAGAAACCAATATTAAAAGAAAACATAAAAACCCTCAACAAGCAAAAAAATAAAAATAAAAAAACAGGGATGAAATTGAGACAGGAATAAAGTTTACTAAAGAAGAAAAGCTGACGACCTAACAAATTCACCACAGAATTTTACTAGAACTATGGTAAAGACTTAATACCAAGACTTCTCAAATTTTTCCATGGCAGAGAAAGAACGCTGTTGAAGTCTTTCCCGGGAGCTAGTTTACCTGCATTCCAAAACCAGTTAAGACTTTCATTAGGCCAACGTCTTTAGTAAATACAGACGCAAAAAAAAGCTTCACAAGCTTGCAAACAAAAAGCAACAAATCATTAAAAAGATCATATACCAACTAAAATTCATCCCAGGAATGAAAGAATGATAAAATATATGTAAATCAAATAATGTAATGCCCCACATAAACAAATGGACAAATCACATAATTTTTCTCAATACACGCAAAAAAAAAGCATTTGGCAAAATGCAAAAGCCATTCATACTTAAAAAAATGAAGAAAATAGGTGTAAAAGTACCTTACCTCAAGCTATTAAAAGCAATGGAGACAATCGTAATGATAATATCCTAAATGAGGAAAACTGGAAGAATCTTCCATCAGGAACAAGGCAAGGACATCCATTGTCACCACTCCCCCTGCTCAACACACTACTTGAAACATAGTGACAGCAACCAGGCAAAGAATGAAATAAAAACAAATACATACAGAAAGATGTCAAAAATCCTTATTTGCAGATGACATGATCCTTTCCATAGAAAACTTCTAAAAAAAAGGAGACTTCTATGAGAAGACTCTAAGAACTAGTAATTCAGCCAAAGTGCAGCAAGATCAATATACAAAAATCAGTATCATTTTTGTACAAGGAAGGAAAGCACTGAGAAAAACAAAACAATCCCATTCACAGTAACTCCTCCCCCACCCCCGTTAAATACATAGAAATCAACCTAACTGAGGTAGTGAAGGACCTCTATGATAATACCTGTAATATTTTGAAAACAGGAAAACAGAAATTGAGGACACTAGAAAATGGAAAGAAATATCCTGTTTCTGGACAAGTAAAACCAACATTGCCAAACAATATGTACTACCAAAATTGATAAACAAATTCAATGCAATTTTCATCAAATTACCAAAAGTGGTCTTTGCAATTCTAGAGAAATTAATCCCAAAATTTACATGAAACTAGAAAAGACCTTGAATAGCCAAACAAATCCTAAGCAACAAAACAAATGCAAAAAACATCACAATCTCAGATATCAAACTATGTTCCAAAGCAACAATGATAAAAACCATGTGATAGTAGCACAAAAATAGCCAGGTAGACCGCCAGTACAAAACTGAGGAGGCAGAGGAAACCAGAAGGACCCTCAACTATCTAATCTTCAAGAAAGGAGCCAAAAATATATGCTGGGAAAAAAGATATCCTCTTTAACAAACAATGCTAGGAAAACTGGCAATCCATATGCAAAAGAATGAAATTAAACAGACATCTTTTACCAAAATCAAATGAAATGGATCACACACCTAGAGAAAGAAAAAAAAAAGTAAAGACTTGAACTTCATAAAAGATGAAATAGACAAAATCCTTAAAATCATGGACATATACAAAGACTTTCTCAAGAAAACACCTACTGCATATGAGCTAACTGACATAAAAAATCAACAAATGAGACTTTACCAAACTAAAAAGTTTCTCAGAAAAAAAAAGTGAAGAGAAAAAAAAAAAACACTGCAGGGAAAAAAGTTTTGCTAACTACTCCTTCGACAGAGGGCTGTTATCCAGAATACGCAAAGAACTGAATAATGAAAAAGCTTGAACTCCCAAAATACAAGACCCATTCAAGAAATGGGGAATTAAAATAAATATAGGGTTCTCAGAAAAAATACAAACAGCCAATAAATACACAAAAAAGTTCACAATCTTTAGTCATAAAAGAAATGTAAATGGAAACAATGAAATTCCCTTTTATTCCAGTAAGAACAGCTTTTAACAAGAACTTAAAAAAAAAAATGCTTGTAGAGTTGTAGAGAAAAAGGACCCTTTCGACATTAATGGTGGGACTGTAAACTGGCTCCATCATTAATGGAAAGCAACGTGGAGTTGTCTCAAGATACTAACAATAGGTATCTTGTTTGGCCCAGCTATCTCTTTTCTGGGTTATCTTTTCAAAACAGTCAAATTCACGACAGAGTTAAAGATATCACATATCAATGATTCATGCACACTCATTATTATAACAGCTTCATTCTTTATAGCTAAGTCACGGACGGACCCAATATATCCATCCATCAAGAGAAGAACAGATACAGAAGAGGTGTCATATATACACAATTGAGTATTACTCTCCCGTAAGGAACAATAAATTTTGAATTATCTGTAGGGAAATGAATGCATGGTGTTACAGGTCTGTGCCACTATGCCCAATTCATATTTATTTTGAGACAGGATCTTATTTAAGTAGCCAAGTGTCTCAGGATGGACTCAAAAATTCAAGCCTTCTACCTCAGACTTCCCATGTGCTAGAACTATATGCATTCACCACCACACAACTAGAATTAATTTTTAATGGCTTAAATATATGCTATCTACATGAGACTCCTTTTAAGTACTAATAGGTTAAAAGTAAGAAGCAGCAGCGAGCTAGAGTAGTTTTCTTAGTAAGAGACCAAAGAGATTTTAAATTAAAACTTGAATATAGTAGCATACTTCTCACCTCATACCTTCAAAGAATCCCTGAAATATAGACAGATAATAACAAGCTTTATATACAAAAGGTGATCAAAATATATGGTAAACATTTAAGTTTTTAAAAATAGATTACATTAAGAGACACAATGCCATTTACCTCTCTTAATCTGGCATTAATATTCCCCTTTCTTCAAATATACCTATTCCGTGGTACACGCCACTTCCTAAAGCAATTGTGGAAGCTCTTTCATGAGTGCCTTCATTGGTGTGATCAAAAATACAGTGAATACAGCTGCTGAGTGTTTAACCGAAAGGAAGGTCTGTAAAAATATGGCAGTCTGTCCTTGTCCACCTTAATAACAGAATCTGGAAGAACTGCATAACCTAAGGCTCTTCCCAAAGTAAAAATGACAACAAAAGGTAAACATTTTGGATGAATTCAGGACACTGACACAGCCATAACAGCAAAATTAAAGGCATTCACTAGAAAGGACCGGGAGAACTTCCTCGAATTTAAATATTATTGTATTTATCACACTTTATACACAGTATTTCATTCTTGCATTAGCTATTAGCACCTAAAGCATATGTTTTTTTCCTCACTCAGATCTACTATCCTTTCATTTAGAAGAAGTACTGTATGTTTCTCTCTGATATGTTCAAAATTGCCAGGAGAACTGCTCTTGCACATTGGTGCCATTATAAAGTAAGATAAGGCTTATCTGAACACAAGCATAGAGATATCATAATCGGTGATCTCATAATGGAGAAAGATTTAGTTAAGTGACTAATGGGTGAATAGTGTATACATGACAACACAGTGCACAAAGGAATAATTCATATCTCCACCAGGATTTTTTGAAAGATATTATTCTATTCAGAATGGCATGATATTTAAAAATGTAAATTGTTTATTTCTTCTATTTTTCACTTAGTATTTTCAGACTACAATTTACCATAAATAACGGGAACTACTATACTAAGTGAAACCATGGATAAGGGAAAACTACTATAGTTGGTAATTTTAATACATACATTTAATACAATATAAAATATTCACACAAAAGATCAACAAAGGAACAAAAGGATTAAATATAAAACCACTAAACCGAAAGATGTATATACCATACCATCCAACCACAAAATGCACATTCTTCTCAAATGCACACTGAATATTCTCTAGGATAAACAGGTATCTTCAACTATAAAACAAGTCATCAATAACTTTTAAAGATTTAAAACAAAATGTCTCCTCTGATCATGATTGAAAAGCTAGATATCAATAACTGAAGGAAAACTGGAAAATTCACAGGCATATCAAAAACCAACTCTAAAATAACAAATCAGTTTAAAACTAATCGAAAAGGTACACCAGACCACTGAGGTAAATAAAAAAAGAATAAAGATATATAAATGTAGGAACTGTAGTCTGCAGAACAAACCATAGCCCTAAATATCTTTATTTTAAAAAGAAAAACCTCTCAGCCAGGCAAGGCAGCACTTGGCTGTAATCCCAACACTTCAGAAAAATAGAATTAAATATCATATGGTTTCTCTTATAGGTGAAAATCCAGACAAAAAAAGTAAAAGAGATGGAAGAAAGTAAGAAGACAGACTCTTCTAGAGAGAGAAAGTAGACAAAAGAATTTAAGGGCATGGTAAGGAGAAAGAGATGCAATTCTAGATATAAATTTTTAAAAGGTTCTGTGTTCAATTCCCCAGTACCACAAATTAATTAATCTAATCCCTGCTACTAATTTGAAAAAAGAAAAACCTCAAATCAACTATTTAACTGTAACACCTTCAGGTACAAGGGGAAGGGGGCAGACCCGGAAGGTAGAAAATGGAAGTAATAATAAAAATCAGAACAAAAATAGATTTTCTTTAAGATAAAATATAACCAGAGCTGTTTTAAGATCAACAAAATTAATAAGTCTTTAAAGCAAGTGACCATGAGAAAGGATAAGAAAGTATCTAAAACCAGAAATAAAAACGAGATTCATACTGACTTTATAGAAATAAAATACTGAACATACTAACAAATTGAACAACTTATATGCAATGACTAAATTCTCAGAAACACACAAAAACTGCCTCAAGGGGAAAAAAAGTCAAAAATATGAACAAAACTATAAGAACACACTGAGATGATTATTTGAAAAATCCTCTGCTTAATGTGTAAGTCTTTGATTCATTTTGATTTGATTTTGGTGCATGATGAAAGGTGTGGGTTGACTTTCATTCTTTCACGTGTGGTTAGCCAGTTTCCCCACCATAATTTGTGAAAGAATATCTTTATTATTTCCAGTACATGTTTTTGGTCCCTATGTCTAAAGAGACTATCATTTTCGGCCCCTTTATCTAAGATCACATCAGTGAGGAACAAATTTGAGTGATGTACAGGAAAATGGATATAGCTGGAGACCAGTGAAATGAATCAGACCCAAATATCGTATGGTTTTATACAAATAAAAAGCCTAATAAAAGAGATGGAAGAAAGACTTTGTAGAAAGGGAGAAAAATTTGGGAGAGTGGGGAAGGACATGGTGAGAGAGTGAGAAGAGAAAGAGGATATGAAAAGTAAACATTACAAAACTAAATTAACTAAAAACAGACAAACACTTTTTTTAAATCCCCCTCCAAAAAGCCAAGGGACAGACAGATTTACTAATGAATTACAGCAAATATGCTCTTTAAAAAAACACTGATATTCCAAAATTTCTCCAAAAGTAAATACAAGAATATTTCCTAGCTCATTCAATGGGTTTAACATTTCTCTACTGTACAATTATATAAAGACATTTTTAAAAACCACACACCACCATCTCTAATAAACATACAGGATGTCCCCAAAATTTGTTGATCTTCCCATACATGAAAATTTTAAGTAATCTTACACACTGAAAATTATTTGCTTTACTTCTAGTATTATTAGGGATAATTAGTAAGTTAATCCCGATATTGTCTCTTAGTTTTATTATTTTACATAGGACAGCCTTTGGGACACTTACAATATGCAAAAAAATTCTCGAAAAATCAGTAAATAGATAAATTATGTATACAGAATTGTACATTATAGTCCAAATGATTTTATCATAGGCATGCAAAGTTGGTTTCACATTAAAAAGCCAATTAATGCAATTAAATGAAAGCTAAAGAACAAAAGGCTTATATCCTGTCAATAAACACAGGGAAAACACTAGGCAAAAATCCAACATCCATTCATAATAAAAATTCTCAGAAATCAAAAATATGCGGGAGCATCCTCAACTCAAAGAACATTCTCAAAACACTACTGAAAATATCATGCTACTTAATAGTGACACTTGAAGGGTTTTAATATATAGAATAAAGCTAGGTTGTTCCTTACAATTATTCCTTTTTAACATCACATCGGATGCTGTGGCTGACAAAAAACAAGAAAATCAAATAATTAGGCAATTTGGAAAGAAAACAAAACTACTCCTAGATGATGTAATTGTCTTACAAAAAAAAACTCTAAGAATTGGCCCACTTCTGCTACTGCTACAATTAATAAGTGATCATACTTCTAGAAAGAATGCAAAACACTCAATTTAATATAAAAGTCAATCATTTTCCTATATACAAGCAATAAACCAATGAAATTTTAAATTAAAAATACAGTAACACTTTATACTATCATCCCAAAACTGAAACACTTAGGAGATAAACACAAATATGTACAAATTCTCTTCAAGAAAAGTAAAACTGGTGAAGGAATCTCTAACAAGTTAAATAAATGGAGAATTATTCAGTTTGTGGGTGGGAAAATCCACTATCAAGACACAGGTTCTTCCTTTCGCTTCTCCCTACCTCAGCCATTTTTGTTGAGGATCAAACCAAGACACTATTGGGCTGGTGATGCAGTCCTTCAATCCTATCAAGTGTTAGAGCCCATCCTGGGCAACTTAGGGAGATCCTGTATCAAATAAATAATAAAAAGGGCTGGCAATGTAGCTCACAGCAAGGGCCTTGGTTCAAACTCCAGTACCACAATAACAGAGCAAAGAAATTAGCAGACAAACAAGGCTAAACTACACAATAGTACACAATATTATTTTTTTCTTTGCAATGTTGAGGATCAAAATAAGGCCTGACAAAGTTCTTCACAATTTGATCAATACATTCAACACAATTCCAATCAAAACCTCAGAACACTATTTTGTGATTAGCACTAAATGTTCTAAAGTTCACATACAAAGGTAAAAGATCAAGAGCAGCCAATCAATGCTGAAAGAAGACTGAAGCTCTTTAGCAACAGTAATCTTAAGACCATTCTCAAAGGAATACATCAGTGAAACAGTATAGAAACCCCAGAAACAGAACCACAGGCGTATACTTGAAATACTTTTAACATTACAAGTATATCTTATGACAAATAATAGATGATAAAGTCTTCATCACTAGTTCCTAACATAGAACTTTTAAGATCTTTGAAATCAATCTCTGGAAAGATGAGTGTCTTTTATGATTGTTACTACGGTAACAATTGACTAAAAGACCACAGACAGTTGCAGAATGGGGCAGATTTTCAGAGGAACCAATCATGCAATTAGGGAGTTGAAATTTACAGCCCTACCACCACACTGAGAAAAACGGAGAACTGGGGATAGAACTGGAGAAGTATCAATGGCCTAAGATTTGGATTTGATTAATGATATTTAATGAAACCAGCATAAAAACCCTGCACAGTAAAGTTCAGAATGATACCTGACTGGTAACACATCCAGAGACCTCCATGGAGACAAAAGGTACTACGCTCAACACTTTTGCACACCTTTCCACATGTACTTCTTTAGCTTACTATTCACTGTATTCTGTCATGATATACTGTGCTTTAGCAGAGCTATACTACTACAGCAAAAAGCCCAAGGCTTAAAATTAAATTTAAAAAATGTTTATTCAACTGGAAGTTCTGGAAATTCAAAGAGATTTTGCTAACATTAGCTCCGCTCTGATTAAGGACTAATAGCTGATGGTATCACAGTAGTGGCAGCGTATATGAAAGGGAGCAGTCATAAGGCAAAATAGAAAGCCAGAACAACAGAAACCAATCTTGATCTTTTTATAACTTATTCTCAGAATAGCTGGGACCTGGCAAAACAACTACACAACCCTTTCTGAAGACATCATCTTCAATAACCTCCCAGTAGGCAATACTCACAAGGTTACCACCACCTCAACTGTGAACACAGGAACAGGCCTCCAAAACATGAATCCTTGGGGGATACAAACAAATATATCCAAACTACAGCATGCTTATAATATCCTTTATAATAAACAAATTAAATTTAAATACAATGCTTCTCTGAAATCTACAGGTCATTAAAGCAAAGTATCAAAACTGAGAAAACATGAGCTCTCCTGATTTGTTTCAAAGCCATACATAAGTGTACAATGAATTCCTACTACTTGTGATTTATCTCTAAGATAATGCAGTCTTGAAGGTCTAAGTTTTTAACTGACGCCAACTGTACTAACTCAAGGTAATTAATACCAGGACTGAATTATAAAACACCTAATTGGTATTTGAAGAGAACTGAAAGACTGCTTAATATGAAAAAGCCACACAGGTAATAACAGAGGTAAGTAGCCTGAATAGAAAAACAGGTTTAAGAGTCAACTGATCTTTGACAAAGGATGACGACAATACAATGGAAATAAAGACTTTTCAACAAAGTAGTGGGCATTTACATCCCCAAAAAGAAGATACAAACCCAACATCCTTAACAAAAAAGTATTAAGTTCAGAATGTTTTAAGCTCTAAATTTAAAACACAAAATTACAAAATTTTTGAGGATAGCACAAGAGAAAATCCAGATGACTCTGAGTATTACCTATGGTCATGACTCTAGACAAAACAAAGTATAAATCACAAAATACACAACTGATAAATGAGACTTTGTCCAGAGCACAGGTAGAATGTGGAGAGTAGAATTGCAGGCATTGGTATGTATGGCATGAGGACTACAAAGAGAAGCAAACCCATATTAAGTGCAATGAAGTAAATTGCTGGAAACTGCCTAAAGCTCTGTACGATACTGATAAGTTGTGAGCCACCTGCGTGTGGACCCTGTGTGATGAAATCGCTATCTGTAGCCTGCGAACAAAGCCCTTGTATGATCGATAACCAGAACCCCATGATCGATAACCAGAACCCCTGTCCACCTGCGTGTGGACCCCGATACAATCACTATCCTT